>CAWUFW010023568.1:0-73328 GCA_963921515.1 Calotriton arnoldi
TCCCGGTAAGTCGCTATGCGCGCTAACGCATTTTTAAGCGCGACAAGAAAATAATTCCGCTACGCCGCGGATCGCGGAGTTGTTGGAAATTCCGCGTTCTCCACGCAACGCAAAATTGCCTAAATTCCGCAAATTCCGCGAGCGGAGCGGAATTGGATGCCCAGGGTTAGTTATGTTAAGGAAGGAATATGTTCAAATTTTTGCTATAAAAAAAGATCCAGTGGGAGGAGGATTATTCCCTTGTTTTCCAAGAAAACATAGGTTTGTTTAAAGGTTTCATGCATAAGGTGAAATAATGGAGGGTGCACATCCTGCAGTACATAAAGTCTGGAGGGCACCTTTAACCTTACAACCAGAACTTAAGAAGGAATTGCACAAATTGTGTAGTCTGGGTGTTATTGAGCCAATAGAGAGTTCTGCTTGGGTAGCTCCAGTTGTTTTAGATCGGACGTCCAATGGGTCCATTCGCATGGGTGTGGACCTCAGAGATTTGAATGCTCAGATTTGAGTCGATTGCCACCTCTTCCCAAACATCTCAGAGATGCTCTCCACTCTAAAGGGTGGTAAGGTTTTCTGTTTGCTCGCCATGGCTTCAGCATACCACCAAATCAATCGGCCCCTGGAGTTATGACATTACACAGCCTTCATAACCCCGGAGGGTTTGTATCAATTCAAACGCATTCCTTTTGGGTTAGCTTCAGCTTTGGCTATATTCCAAAGGGTAGTGAAAAGTTTGTTTAAGGAAATGAAAGGTGTGATTGCATTCCAAGGCGATGCTTTAGTCTTTGGTAAAGATCAAGTGCAACATGAAAAAAGGTTACTTCAAGGCCTATCCATTCTAAAAGAAAAAACAGAGGGGTGACACTCACGGGGGGGAAAAGTGCAAATTCAACACCGCTGTCTTTGATTATTTGGGCTATCAATTGTCAGGCAAGGGGGCTGAGTCCAAAGCTAGGCTAGTCAAGGCTATAGAAGATTTTAATCCTCCATAAAACAAGGCCTAGTTACGATCTTTTATTGGGTTCATTGAATTTTTGCTAGGTTTATCCCCAATTGCACATGGAAAACATATAATATGAGGAATCTCTTGAAAAAGAATTCTAGGTTTGAATGGCTTAAGCTGTGTGATCAGGAATTCAAGATGGTTAAGAGTGAAGTGGCACATGCCATTCCTTTGAAACCTTTTGATACACAACATAAGAGTACAATCATGACTGATGCTAGTCAGAAGGGTTAGGGAGCAGTGATCATGCAACGAAGTGGGGGACAGAGATGAAGTTGTAGCATTTGCATCAGGAAGCCTGAGAGGTGCGGAGTCCTCGTATTCAGTGATAGAAAGAGAGGCATTAGCATGCTGGTGGGGCATAGCTCATTTCAAACTTTATCTATGGGATTCTCACTTCACTAAATGAGTTGATCATAAACCACTGGTGCAACTATTTACCGCTAAGGGAAGGGAACAAAGCCACACAGAGAATTGCCAAGTGGCAGTATAGACTTCATGAGTACAGTTATTGAGTTGAATATGTTCCTGGGGCTAAAAATGTGTTGGCTGATCGTCTTTCCCACTTGTCAATCTGTGAGCGAGATGAGGAGGAAGGAGAAGAGCGTAATGATGAAGAAGATGTGGTGCGCACATTTGAGTCATTCAGAAGGTGCCATGTCACACGAGAAATGGATGACTCCGACAAGAAAATGAGTGAGGTAAAGAAAGGCATTCTCCAGGGCTGGTCTAAATGGAAGTCAGATGACAAAGCTTGTGGAGGAAAAAAGCATGTTTTTGAGGAATTGTCCATTGTGAATGGAATTTTACCACAGTTAGATCTTTTAGTGGTGCCTTAAGGGATGAGGAACAAAGTATTAACTTTAGCTCACAAGGGGCATATAGGAATGAGAGCCATGAGGAGGAGAATATGAGAAACATTTTGGTGGCCAGGGTTAGATAAGAACATAGAACATTATGTGAGGGATTGCATGAATTGAGCGATAAGTGACAAATCTCAAGAAACAATTCCCAGTCCCATCAAACCCATAAAGGTCCCCAACAAGGCATGGAGCAAATTGGCGATTAACATAATTGGTCCGATGATATTATCTGGAAATGTACAAGAGTATGGTATAGTAATCACTGATTATTATAGCCGTTGGCTGGAAGTGAATTTGTGAAGGTACTCAATAGTCAAAAGGTGATAGAATTTTTAGAATCTGTTTTAGCAAAAGAGGGGATTCCTAATGAAATATTAACAGACAATGGGTGCTAATTTACTTCTGGGCAATTTGCAGAGTTTCTAAAGTTTTTTAGAGTAAAACACGCTAGAACATCATTATATCATCCCAGGAGCAATGGTCTCGTTGATAGATTCAATTGTGTAATAAAAGAAAATGTACAACTAGCTAAAATCAATGGGTTGGATTGTAAAGTAGAATTAAGGAAATTATTATGGGCCATATGCACCACTCCAAAAGCGGATACAAAAATGTCACCTTTTGTGTTAAGAGGGGGAGGGTACCAACATCCAAGATGATATTGTCATGGATGGGAGAATTTCCGGTACCTAAAAACAAAGTGGAGCAAGTAGAAAGTAAAAGGCTACATGCATGGAACAAATATTTGGATAAGAATAGAAGAAGATTAAAGGTGGCAGTTGGAGATTATGTGCGAGTTAAATTTCCAGATTAATGCATGAGGGGGCTTCTAAATTTTTTACACCTAAGGAGGTGATAGAGGTGAGAGAAAGTGTGGTGAAGCTAGAGGATGGTAAGTGGTGGAATAAAGACAAAGTAGAAATTGATCACTGGCTAGTCAGTAGGAATTCACTGGACATCAGACGGGAGACCAGAAAGGAGGAGGTGATAAGGGAAAGGAAAGATGGCATAAGTCACACTCTGGTTTCAAGGAAGTTAGAGGTGAGCAATAGCATGGAAGAGAACAAAATGAAAATTGTCAGAAAGAGAAAAAAATGCCAAATGTTGTGATTATATTCTTGATAAACACTATCTAACTAATTTAGACTTTGAATTTTTACCAGTATATAAGTGATTTGTGCATTATATAATTTTTTTCTTATGTCAACAGTATATTGGTTTTGTTATACTTTATGTATAAATGTATACAAGTTAAAATGCATGTTTTGTATTATATTCTATATCTTTTGTTCAAATTATAAGGGGAAACGTATGTATGCTTGGCTGTATTACATATCATATCTCTTATTCAAGTTATAAGAGGAAAGATGTGTTGAGTCTTAACCATGGATGGAATGTTGGTTACCATGGTTAAAGAATGTAGGAAAAGAGAAGGGAGTATGGAATCTTGTGAGTGACGGTTGAACTGGGAGGTGGCAGCAGCTACATGTTCCAATTGATGGTCCTGCTTGCTTTCTACGTCTTTGCAGTATTCAGCACCCTGAACTTCTATAGCGCTGGTTATGGGCTTCTGAGCAAAACTATGGGCCTCGGTAACCTCCACCTACTGCTCAGCCTGTCCCTGCCCAAGTGTACTTGCCTTGATTCCAGTTCGAGGCTGTTCATCTGGTCTGGGAGTCTTCTTTATGGGATGGATTAAAACTGCTACTATGTCCAAATAGGCCACAACCCCCACTCTGCTTTGGTCTTTTGCTTGACATCAATAGTGTTAACTAAGCAAGATTTTGTTATAAATCCAGACCAGAGAAATCCGTGCAGAGCATCCCCCACAAATTAATTACAAAGGACGTTTCTTGTATGTCATAATGACGCAATCTTTCAACATATAGATCAATGAGTCATTGATGGGTTGGACGGATCAATGGGGTTTGGGCAAGGTTCAAAGCTGGGCCTAGGTTTCAGGATAGCATAATGGTTAATGTCACTTTGAAATTAAAGTGTGGGTTACAAAGTGGCTAAGTTAAAAAGTTACATGCAGGATTTGTGTTACACTTAAGGTTTGGTTTAGGGTTATGAAAATGTTAGCATATTTATTTTGATCTATTTAAGCATTTCTATAACACTACTAAGACAATAAGTCTAAGGGTTCTTTATATCAATATAAATGAAGCAGAGGGTTAAGTTATGAGGGCAGTTAAAATTCAACAACTGTATTAAAATGAATCGGTTAAATGGCAGATTGGCAAGCATATTAGATGACAAGTTTATAATAAAGTTGTTATAGTGGAGAAAGCTGATTGATACTCTTGTGAGTTGTTAGGAGAGGTAGTAAGCATTATTTTACAAATACAGGGTAGTAATACACACATTTAATTGGATTTGTTGTGCTGCCTCTCATAACGAATTACAGGTGTGGGTGAGATGAGCATTTATCTAAACTGCTTGGATATTCCAGGATGAATGGAGCAGGTCCCAAACCCAGATCTCCCATGTGCTGCCAGCCGTTGCTGCTGCTTAGCCTGTTGGACTTCTCCCCTTTCTCTCTTGTGCCTCTTCTCTCTGCTGTGCCTCTAGCTGACTGTGCTTATTTCTCGTACTCGCCGCCTGATTGTGCTTATTTTCTGGTGCTTATTTTCTTCTCCTTGCTCCCTGATTGTGCCTATTCTCTTGTGCTTATTTTCCTCTGCTTTGTCCCCTGGCTGTGCTCATTCTCTTCTGCTTGCCACTTGATTGTGCTTATTGTCTTGTGCTTATTTCCTTGTGCTTGCCCCCTGATTGTGCTTGTTATCGTTTGCTTATTTTCTTCTGTTTGCTCTCTCTTTGTGCTTATTCTTGTGTTCTTTGCCAGATAGCTGCTGTCTGCCTCTTTTTCAAGCCTCCCGCCAAACCCCTCTATCAATTCCTGCTGCAGCTCTCCCATCTAGCTCCGCCCCACTGCCTCCCAGCTCCGATCCCTCCTCCCAGGACTTACTTAATGGAGATTGCAGTGTGGCCGCGACGCTGGCACATCAAAGGCAAGCATGACCTTGCCTGGACTGCGCCTAGCGCCAGGACGCTTGGTTCTCAGTCCACCCGTAGGTACAATGCCGCTGTCCTCCTTGCCCTGAATACCGGATGATCCAGTGAACACTGCTACACTGTCATGCGGTTCCTAATAATTCAGTAACACTGTGCGTTTGGGCAACATCAACATCAAAACTATGGGGGACTGTGTGCCGCTCAGACCATCAGAATATGTTGACCTAGTTCCTGGCTAGCTCACAGTGCACAATCTGGACCCCTAAACCTTACAGGGTACCTGATGGAGTCTGCAACCTCATAACATGACAACCCTAATTCCCCCAAGGAAATTGTGTAAACAAATCTACCCTTTCATCGTTAACTCAAGCATGCCTAAAGGGAGAAGCAATTGGATTCTTGTGTAAACTATGTGTGCTGCAATTATCAGTATAAGAGACCAAGCATAGTAACCAGCATTACAAGAATGGTGAAGAAGAAGAAGAATTCAACCATTATGATTATTGCATTAATTATATGAATACATATAATTGTACTCCTAACTAGCACTGCCTAATCTAGAGAGCATAGGGTGGATGCAATTCTGCCATATACCTCCGAGTGGTCTAACTTCCCATCTACCTGCATTGTGTATCATCTGGTAGCCAGTCATGCTGTAGAACAGGCCGCAGTCCCTCTCAGGATAGTGATGGCATTCAGCTGGGCTAGAATTCAGGCACTGGGTGACCGCGACAATTCATTGAAATGCTCCTCTCCCAAACAAAGGATTAGTGCAGTTTATATAATAAAACTGGACCTATTCATTCTATGCCTGAGCTCTGGCCCGGCTGTCATTGTTGATTCTACCCACCCAGAGCTGTCGCTGAACAGACAACAACAAACAGTTTACGCAGTGTACCCGGTCTTTGGACAGAATGTTCTACGGTATGCATCTTCCTCAGTGACCTGAACGTCCACATTGACGATCCCAATGACAACATGGCCCACCTCTTCGACAGTATGAGCAGCCTTGGACTGACCCAGATAGTCAGCGACCCCACGCACACTGCAGGACATACGCTGGACCCCATTTTCACCTCCTGCAACCACATCAAAAACAGCCATGTCACAGAAATCACATAGAACAACCACTTCATCACCCACTTCAGCATCTGAAACCCCACACTGCCACCCTCAAGATGGCCAGCGCCCCCCCACCGCAGTCCGAGCAAAATTTCAGAGACCAGCTGGACAGACACCTTCAACACCTCGAACCCACACCACCAAACTGGAGCAGGAAATTAAGAAATTCAACACCTGGATCACCAGCTGCGCAAACAGCAACGCCCCCATCAAGAGCAGCAATCACAGAAGACTCTCTCGAATTGTCAGCTGGTACACCCAAGAACTCAGAACAGTGAAACGTGACCGCAAACAGCTGGCGAGGAGATGGCATGCCTGCGGGGACTCCCCACACCACCACCAGTCCAGCCTTCGAAAAACTCCATTAACCTCTACTACCACCTGCTGAGGACAATAAGAAATGTTAAACAACAATATCTCAACCGGTATAATTAGTAAGGGCAGTTAGAATTGCATGGACAACACATTACGAAAAGGAAAAAAGGAGACTCTTAAAGAAATTTTTGAAAAGTGCACTTGGCATCATATATTTTAAGAACACAATAATGCAGGTACAGTTGTAGCAGCACTGTAGGCAATGAAATGCAAGAGCAACCCGAATTGGACTTGGTGCTGAATTGTGTTTGTGACACACAAAGTGGCGACGCAAGTGACAATGTGGAATCAGCGAAAACGGCGCAAAGTGCAATTCGTGAACAGATATATACAGTGAGTATATGTGGTTCACAACAGTAATTTTCAATTTGTAATCAAGGCAGTAATTTTTAGTTGTACCACAAAGGGTAATGCGCCATCAGTTGCGCTGAGGGGGTCGACGACGTTTCGATCCTATGACTCAGGATCATCTTCAGGACCGAGTTGCATGTTTCCCAAACACTTCCATTAGCCCTATCTCAGTATACATTTGCCCATGCGCCCACAGATCTCACTCCTTTAATAGTCGCTTGACGCGCACGGATATTTTTCTTCCATTTGTCTCCCTCTCGCGCTTCACTCCGCTGCTATCTTTCACGTTTTTATCGTCAGTTTCTAATCTCACATTCACGCGTAAATATTAGTACCTCTCCCTTCCCCCTTCCCTGATCCCTTTCCTTTCCCTCCCTGTACAGCACCGCTTATACACAGCAACTCGGTCCTGAAGATGATCCTGAGTCATAGGATCGAAACGTCATGTCGACCCTCAGCGCAACTGATGGCGCATTACCCTTTGTGGTTCAACTAAAAATTACTGCCTTGATTACAAATTGAAAATTACTGTTGTGAACCACATATACTCACCGTATATATCTGTTCACGAATTGCACTTTGCGCCGTTTTCGCTGATTCCACATTGTCACTTGCGTCGCCACTTTGTGTGTCACAAACACAATTCAGCACCAAGTCCAATTCGGGTTGCTCTTGCATTTCATTGCCTACAGTGCTGCTACAACTGTACCTGCATTATTGTGTTCTTAAAATATATGATGCCAAGTGCACTTTTCAAAAATTTCTTTCAGAGTCTCCCTTTTTTCCTTTTCGTAATGTGTTGTCCATGCAATTCTAACTGCCCTTACTAAGTATACCGGTTGAGATATTGTTGTTTAACATTACGTACCTACCCACATCTCAACGTGGTTTATGGGTTATACTCCTGTTGTTATTTACGAGGACAATAAGAAGACAGCCCTAGCTGCATGCATTAAAACAAGTGCCAATAATAGCAAGAAACTTTTCAACATCGTTAAGGAGTTCTCCAACCCAGCTGCCCAAGAGCTTTGCAACAACCTCAGTAACTTCTTCCATGACAAGATTGCAACCATATACAGAAACTTTGAACCCTAACCACCTACTGACTTCCTCGACCAGTACGCCCTCACCGCAACCAACACGAACCACAGACTGACCACATGGAACCAGCTCTTCACCCAGGACACAACATCCATCATAAAATCCATCCACTTGGGACCTCCCACAGACCCATGCCCACACCCCATCTTCAACCCCAGAAACCAAAGGATCAGCCAGGAACTCGCCACCCTACTCTACACCTCAATCACCACCCAACATTTCCCAATGCCTGGAAACACACCAAAGTCAGACCACTGCTCAAAACCCCTCAGGCGACCCTAGGGAACTCAAAAACTACAGGACAATCTCCTTGCTCCCATTCTGAACCAAGGTACTGGAAAAGACTATCAACAAGCAACTCATGACACATCTGGAGCAGAACCAGATACTCAACGCCTCCCATTCTGGCTTCCCTAGCAATCAAAGCACCGAGACCACCTTGATCACAACCCCTGACAACATCTGAACCCTCCTCCACTGAGGAGAAGCAGCAGCTCTGATCCTCCTCGACCTCTTGGCAGCCTTCGACACCATATCCCACCACAAGCTAAACGAAAGACTCCATCACATCACCACATCGGCATCCAAGTGAATGCACCCAGATGGATCCCCTCCTTCCTTACCAGAAGGACACAGAGGGTCCATCTACCACCTTTTACCTCCAAACTCAAGGATATCATCTCCGGTGTTCCCCAGGGTTCTGCCCTATGCTCTTCAATGCATACATGACCCCACTGGCCAACATCGTCAGATCTCACGGTCTCAGCATAATATCCTACGCAGATGACACCCAACTCATCTTCTCCCTCACCAATGACCCTACCATTACCAGGACCAACTTCCACAGATGCATGACAAGCGTTGCTGACTGGATGAAGAACAACTACCTGAAGCTGAACACAGACCAGATGGAAGTACTGATCTTAGGCAACAATAGCAACCCCTGGAATGATTCCTGGTGGACCTCAGACCTGGGAACTGCACCCATACCTGCCGACCAGTCTAGAAACCTTGGAATCATCATTTATAACACGCTCACCATGAAACCGCAGATCAACGCTGTCTTCTCCACCTGCTTCCCCACTCTACGAATGCTACATAAGATCTTCAAGTGGCTACCCCTGCACACGAGATGCACCGTGGCACATGCCCTCATCATCGACCAGCAACTCGCTCTATGTAGGAATCGCCACACTTCCTACAGAGACTTCAAACCATACAGAACGCTGCAACGAGACTCGTCCTCCACCCTCCCCCAATGAACCCACATCACACCACACCTCAGGCAACTCCACTGGCTCCCCGTACAGAAGAGATACCAATTCAAGCTGCTGACCCATGCACACAAGGCTCTACACAACCAAGGACCTGCCTACATTAACCACCGCCTGAACTTTCACCAACTGTCAAACACTATGCTCCGCCTCCCTTTCACTTGCCCGCACTCCCCACTTCCACCTAAGCAGAAGTGGAGGACGCTCCTTCTCCTACTTTGCTGCAAAAACCTGAAACAGCCTCCCCATGCATCTCCGGACCATCACCTCACTTCCGGAATTCCAAAGAGGCCATAAGACCTGGCTGTTCAAATGAGCCTCCCGGTACCTGCAAGCACCTGACTACCCTATTGGGTGATTAGCAACACTATATAAAACCTGATTGTTTTGTTGATCCCAATGGATACCATTCTGCTGTCTCCCATAAGCTTTTAAATCTCTGACAGTACAATTTTTTTTTTAAGTGAACTGGCACTTTCCCGTCCTCCCCTCTGATTGCTTTCGTGGCTAATCTTTAGCTTCACATTCCTGTTTTTGAGTTAAATACCAGGATACCAGGTAAACGCAATGCTTTACCAGTTCAGCTTTTTCTTCTCATGATCCGTCAGCTTATTTTCTGATTTAGGGAGAATGGATTATCTCTGTCCATCGTTTCAAGAGAAATATGTTGGAAAGTGACGCACTTGATTAGTTCGGATTTGATAAATGTGGCTAATCAAGTAATCAGTTAATCTGTTGTTTTGGCCTTAAACATGGCTATCCTTCAATAGATCTTCGTTCTTTAGAACTCAGCTCAGATTCCTTCTTTTTCTACATCTGCTTTTAGCATTTGCCATCTAGTTATTAGTTTATCAGGTCTATTGAAAGTATAAATGCCACAAATATTCAGCCTTCTCTACTCTTGTGATTCATTTTTGCAATTAGATGACAAACCAGCTACTCCTAGAGTGCTTCACTGGAATCGCATTAAAATGTCCCCCTGAGCGCTCTGATATTCAAATGATGAGAGGAATAGGAGTGTAAATAAAATAAAAACAACTACCATCTACCTGTTTCCAATGTTTTCAGTAAAATAATTTGTGTTAGAAATTGTGCTTCTGGTTGGCAGAGGTATGCACCCTGTCCAAGTAGGAACCACAGTCCTAGTTGGTGTAAGTCACAACACACACTAAATTATCCTGTGCTCAACCTCTGATAGCTTGGCACCGACCAGTCAGGCTTAATTTAAGAGGCAATGTGTAAAGCATTTGTGCAACACTTCAAACAGAAACACAGTGAAAAGATACAAAAAGATTTCACACTGATGTAGAACAATAGAGCTTAATTTTATAAATAAAACAAGACCAAAACGACAAAAAATCTAACAAGTCGAGATAAGAATTTTTAAAGAATAAATGTAAAATAACACTTGGAAGCAATAAGCGCTTAAATGGTTTATCTGGTCACACTAGACCGGGACAAAGTTAAAAGTTCAGGCCGACCGCGATGGAGCACAGGCCAGATACTGAACAAAAGTACCTTTATCTGGGATGCATCATTGTTGAGGAGGAAGCGAGGTGCAGCCGATGTGATGCGTCGGTGTCGAACCACACAGTAGACTAGATGCATCGATTTTCTCCAATCAATTGCAGCAATGCGTCGGTTTCAAATGTGAAGCGCTGGATCCAGATGTGATGCACGGCTGCTGCTCCTGCAGTAGGGGATGCATTGATTCCGAAGGCAATGCGCCAAATCCACTCCACGCAACGATAAGGATGCACTAGTTCCGACTCGCGCAAAGACGAAGATGTGCCAGTTATGATGAGGATGCATGGGTTTTGGATGTAGAAGCAGCTTAGGCTTTACTTCCAAGGGTCCAGGACTGTGGTGGCTCCACTTGGCAGGGCAGACTCGCAGCTTTTAGAGTTGAGATGCAGATACAGGTAGTTGGAGTCTTTGATATCCCTGAAACTTAGTATAGGAGGCATGCCCGTAAGCCCTTGGAGTCACACTAGGTTCAAGTGATGCACGTCCAGTCCTTCTCAGGAGAACAGCAGGCAGCAGGGCAGCTCAGCAAGGCAAGAGCACAGAAAGGCAGAAGTCCAGCAAAGCAGCTGTCCAGCAGATTGGCAGTCCTTTCAGCAGCACAGCCATTCTTCTTCCTGGCAGGGTAGTCAGAGGTCCAGAAGTGTACTGAAGTTATGGTGTCAGAGGTACAGTACTTATACCCAGTTGTGCCTTTGAAGTGGGGGAGACTTCAAAGAAAACTTTGAAGTGCACAGACGTCCTCCTTCCTGTCCTGGCTCACTACAAGGGGTATGCAGCCCTTTGTGTGGGGACAGGACACAGCCTATTCAGGTATAAGTGTGAGGCTGTGCCAAGCTCCTCCCTCCCATCTCCCAGGAAGGCCCATAAAGACACACCTCCGCTCTCTTTGTGTGTTGCTGCTGTTCAGAAGGAATACACAAAGCCCAGCTGTCACCAAACTGACACTGAACAGAGACTGGCAGCAGGCACCAAATGGCTAAAGTAAGTGATGCCAACTTTCTAAAAGTAAACACAAGGAGATGATGGACGGAGCACTGAAACCTTTCAGACACTCACCCCCAGTCACAGATCTGGGTTGAATCCATCATCGTTCTTTAGCTCACTTCACCACCCTAGTTCAGACACAGCTATCTGCAAATCAGTCTTGACCCTGTGCCTCATGGGAACAGTCCAGCCCGAACTGCCAAGCCATGTCTTCCCTGGACCAGAAACAAGCATCCTAGGACCGGTTTTGGGCTAACAGCCCTCATCAGCCAGGCTAGCTTGAATCCAGTGGCAAAGTGAGCAAGGGACCCACGTCTGAGCATACCCTGCCAACTTAGAGCGAACAAAGCAAACACAAGAAGATGATGGACGGAGCGCTGAAACTTTTCAGACACTCACCCCCCCAGTCACAGATCTGGGTTGAATCCATCATCATTCTTTAGCTCACTTCGCCACCCCAGTTCAGATACAGCTATATGCAAATCAGTCTTGACCCTGTGCATCATGGGAACAGTCCAGACCGAACTGCCAAGCCATGTCTTCCCTGGACCGGAAACAAGCATCCTGGGACCGGTTTCGGGCTAACAGCCCTCATCAGCCAGGCTAGCTTGAATCCAGTGGCAAAGTGAGCAAGGGACCCACGTCTGGGCATACCCTGCCAACTTAGGGCGAACAAAGCAAACACAAGGAGATGAAGGATGGATGGAGCGCTGAAACTTTTCAGACACTCAACACCAGTCACAGATCTGGGTTGAATCCATCATCATTCTTTAGCTCACTTCGCCACCCCAGTTCAGACACAGCTATATGCAAATCAGTCTTGACCCTGTGCCTCATGGGAACAGTCCAGTTTTATTAAACAAAGTGGTATCAGTTCCTACGGTAGAGAAGAGAAACAGAAAGAACAGAAAACAAGGAAGGGGATTTTTCCACCAATTATGGTAGTAAATGATACATGATTGTCTCCAACAATTGGTTGAGTGTGCTTGAAGTGGGAATAAACCTCCTGTGGAATATTGTGCCCTCACACACCTTTGCAGATGTATAGCATCATCATTGGGCAGTGCTCCTCGTGAGGGTGGCGCTGCAGTCCTTCACGGGCCCTTCAAGAGGGCTCTTTTATGGAGATCTTTTTAGGAGATGCCACAGTTGTGCATGTGGGTGTGTGGACCAAGTGAATCAGTGAAAGTGAAATTAAAATAACCGCTAGGTGCCCAAGTTCCTTTAATGTTGGGTCCTACAGGTAGATTAAAAACGTAATAATGGTTCGGAGACTCTCCTTTCACAAAGTCAAGGGAGGGACCAGTGTATGCCCACCGCTCTCAAACCATCCAAATTGTGTCGTGTGTGTTAAAAGTGAATAGTGGTCGACATGTTTCGCGCAACCTATCGGTCCAGTCCAGACCAAACTGCCAAGCCATGTCTTCCCTGGACCGGAAACAAGCATCCTGGGACTGGTTTCGGGCTCACAGCCCTCATCAGCCAGGCTAGCTTGAATCCAGTGGCAAAGTGAGCAAGGGACCCACGTCTGGGCATACCCTGCCAATTTAGGGCGAGCAAAGCAAACACAAGGCGATGATGGACGGAGCACTGAAACCTTTCAGACACTCACCCCCAGTCACAGATCTGGGTTGAATCTATCATCGTTCTTTAGCGGTCTGGACTGTTCCCATGAGGCACAGGGTCAAGACTGATTTGCATATAGCTGTGTCTGAACTGGGGTGGCAAAGTGAGCTAAAGAATGATGATGGATTCAACCCAGATCTGTGACTGAGGGTGAGTGTCTGAAAGGTTTCAGTGCTCCGTCCATCATCTCCTTGTGTTTGCTTTGTTCGCCCTAAGTTGGCAGGGTATGCCCAGACGTGGGTCCCTTGCTCACTTTGCCACTGGATTCATGCTAGCCTGGCTGATGAGGGCTGTTAGCCCGAAACCGATCCCAGGATGCTTGTTTCCAGTCCAGGGAAGACATGGCTTGGCAGTTCGGTCTGGACTGTTTCCATGAGGCACAGGGTCAAGACTGATTTGAATATAGCTGTATCTGAACTGGGGTGGCAAAGTGAGCTAAAGAATGATGATGGATTCAGCCCAGATCTGTGACTGGGGGTGAGTGTCTGAAAAGTTTCAGCGCTCCGTCCATCATCTCCTTGTGTTTGCTTTGTTCTCCCTAAGTTGGCAGGCTATGCCCAGACATGGGTCCCTTGCTCACTTTGCCACTGGATTCAAGCTAGCATGGCTGATGAGGGCTGTTAGCCCGAAACCGGTCCCAGGATGCTTGTTTCCGGTCCAGGGAAGACATGGCTTGGCAGTTCGGTCTCGACTGTTTCCATGAGGCACAGGGTCAAGACTGATTTGCATATAGCTGTGTCTGAACTGGGGTGGCGAAGTGAGCTAAAGAATGATGATGGATTCAACCCAGATCTGTGACTGGGGGTGAGTGTCTGAAAAGTTTCAGCTCTCCGTCCATCATCTCCTTGTGTTAACTTTCTAAAAGTGGCATTTGCTAAACTGTAATTTAAAATTCAACTTCACCATAAGTTGGGATTTTAAATTATAAGTCCAGTGACACCAAACTTGAAAAGCCTGTCTCTTCACAATTGGGAATTACACTTAAAAGATGTAATAAGGTAATCCCAATATTATCCTATGGGAGAGGCCTTGCAGTAGTGAAAATTGAAATTGGGAGTTTTCCGCAACCAAGACATGTAAAATTTAAAAGTAAATGTCCTGATTTCTAAATAACATTGCACCCTGGCCTGTGGTTAAATAGGGCCAAATTTAGGGGTGTCTTGTATGTATAAAAACATAAGGTTTAGGCCTGGCAAAAGGTTTGTTTTCCCAGGTCGAAGTAGCAGTGTAAAACTGCACATACAGGCCCTGCACTGGCAGGCCTGAGCCATGGTTATAGGGCTACTGATGTGGGTGGCACAGTGAGTGCTGCAGTCCCACTAGTAGCATTTAATTTACAGGCCCTGGACACATGTAGTGCACTTTGCTTTGGACTTATAAGCAAATTAAATATGCCAATTGGGGTTAAGCCAATGTTACCAAGTTTAGTGGAGAGAACACAAGCACTGTAGTGCTGCTTAGCAGTTATAAAGTGCGCAGAGTTCTAAAGCCAGCAAAAACAAGGTCAGGAAAATGGAGGAAGGTAGGCAAAAAGTTGGGGGAAGATCACCCTAAGGCTGTCAGGTCTAACAAATGTATTGTAAATTTTGTCATTAATAAAACACAAATGAAACCCAGATTCAAAAATATGTATGTTATTTAGAAGGTAGAAGCATGAATACTGGGTTTGTAATCTAGCGTCCATTTTCATTAAACCACAGCGATGAAAACAATAGAGTCCCAAGTGAAGTGGTAGAGGGACAGACTCAGATCTGCCGCATCCCTCAGGGATCTGACAAAAGAGATGGAATGGCATTTAACCCCACCTTAACCGTATTGCTCAAGTTTCAGCTGATCTTAGAGTGTTGGAGCAATTCAGGTGGCACTCTGGCACTACCAGCTGGTATCTTGTTGGGTTAAGTGGGGTACTAATGTGCGTGGTGGGGAAGTGTTGCAAGGTACTAATTTATTTTTCTGGGGTGGGTAGGAGGACAGATGGCAGGACACAAAGTATTAATTTTAAAACATGAGATATAGAAAGAAGGGCAGGATAGTGCAGGAGGGTTATAGGATGCCATTTATGCTTATCTTTTGTTTTAGAAGGTGTTGTCTAAAATTGTTTAAAGTATGGACCAGAGAGAGATAGACCATGGTATCAGCGTATGGGGAAAGGGGTGAATGGAGGAAGCACACAACATGAAATTGTAGATGGGCAGGTGTCGGGAACAGATAGGTGCCTGTTAGACCTGGAATCTTTTGGTGTGTTTCTCCTGTCTTTTTGCTTTCTGGCCTCCTGTTTTTAATGGTACGTTAGACTTTGTTTTGCTGGTTTAGTGCCTCTGCGCACTTCTCACTGCTGTTCAGTGTTAAAGTGCAAGTGCTCCTACTGTAAACTGTGTTTATGGATTGGTGTTTCTATGTTTGGCTTATTTGATTTACTACTAAGTCCCTATTATAGTGCACTGTGTGTGCCCAAGGCCGGTAAATCAAATGCTGCTAGTGGGCCTGCAGCACTGATTGTGCCACCCACACAACCAGCCTTTCAAAGGTGTCTCAGACCTGCAACTGCAGTGTCTGCGTGCAGTTTTAACTGCCATGTGCCCCCACTTGCCAGGCCCTAACCTTCCCATTTTTTGCATGTAAGGCACACCTCAGGTAGGCTCAAGGTACCCCCCTGGGCAGGGTGCAGTGTATGTGAAAGGTAGGACATGCCCTGATGTGTGTGGCATGTCCTATTAGTGAAATACTGCCAATTTCGTTTTCACTATTGCAAGGCTATCTGTCCCATAGGCTAACATGGAAGTTACTTTGTAAAATCTTACAAGTATAACTTTCCATTGGGGCAATATCGAGAATTGGAGTTTAGGCTCTCTGAACTCAGAATTTAATAGCACATCTTTTTAGGGAGATGGGTTTTTTAAATTGTGTGTTTGAAAATGCCACTTTTGGAAAGTAGGCATTTTCTTGTTTAACCATTCTGTGTGCCTCTGCTGGTTTGTGCATTGGCTGTCTGGTTTTGGATTGACAGGGGCTGGGGATGTGCATTCACTGTAGACAGTCACAAGGGGGGTTGAGGTGTGTCCTGCCTTTCCTGGGTGACTCATAGTTGGGCTGAATAAGCCTGATCTGCATTTAGAGTGGTGGGAGGAGTTTTCACTAGCACCTGAACAGGCAGTGTCTCCTCTACACAATGCTGTCTCCACCTTCTGTGGTGAAGCTGGGCCAGGGAGGGTAGAACTGGTTTGGACTGGGCTCAGAGACCCTTGCCACAAAGAGAAAATGTGGTATAAATATTGGGGCCCTGACCCCAGGACTTTAGAACTCTTTTGGATCAAGGAACCTGCCAAGAAGAAGAGCCGGAAAAGCTGTGAGGAGGAACTACCACATTGTTGTGTGCTTTGCTGGGTTGGCCTGCAGTGGCTGCTTCTGTCTTTGGCAAAGAAAGGACTGGACTGAACCTTCTGCAACTTCTTTGTTTGTGTTTCTCCAAGGGCTAGAGTTAGAGCTTGCACCCTGTTCAAGAAGTCTCAAGGATCAGCAACAACTTGAAGTTCATCCGCTACCAGCACTGGGAACTGTGTGTTTTGTGCTGCAACAGAAGAAAAAGCAGCCCAACGCCGTCAATAACACCACTGCTGGCTCCGTATCCTGAAGGCACCACAGACGGCACCACCGCACTTCGCACCGCAATCCTGGTCTCACTGATGACGTCACCCGATGCCACCACCGAGCCGCTGCCTGCACAGTCACCTGTGGGCACTGCACTTTGTACCACCTTGCTTCACACCGCTGCCCTGGTATCCCCGATGATGCAGCTCCACGCCAACCTCGACATCGTTGCTTGCACTGTGGTTTGAGGGCACCACTTGTGTAAGTTACTCGGTGCACCGCCCTGTCCCACACCGCTGCCTTGGCCTACCGATGCTTGCGCCATCACCTCTGGGTCATCAGGCGACGACAGCGCTTCAGCACCGATGATGCTGCTGCATGCACTGTGACCTGCCAGCACCGCACCACTTCGCACCACAGCCCTGGTCTCATCAACACCGCTGGACGACCGTCACTGAGCCTCTTCCGGCACCGCGACCTGAGGGCACCGCATGGCGCACCGCTGCACTTTGCACTGCAGCCTCGACGCCCGCCAACGCGTGCACTCCCAACTTCAACCGCACGGAGTTCGATCTGCAACGCATGTGACTTCAAAGGGCTGACGACTCCTGCACCGACCTCCGGAACCGATGCTTGCCGACGCCGGCTCTTCAGAGCTCACCACGAGGTCCCCGGTGCCCTGCATCTCTAAAAAGTGCTGTTTTGCGGGTCTTCCAAACGCGGTAGCTGGCCCGCGACGCCCTGGTCAGCCAGAACTGTTTGGATTTGTTGTTCACGATTCCGTAATAGCCCCGGATGGATCTATCGACTTCAAGGAACTATATTTTAAGTCTATTTTTGCTTGTTGATATTTCTAAGAACTGTAGGGTGGATTTTTATTGTTTTTTGTCTTGTTTGGCACACATAAAATATTGGATATTTTTCTAAAACTGGTATGGTGTCCTTCTGTATTGTTTTCACTGTATTACTGCTGGTTATGTGCAAATGCTTTACACAGTGCCTCTGAGATAAGCTTGACTGCTCGTGCCAAGCTACCAAGGGGGTGAGCAAGGGTTATTTTAGAAGTGTATCCCCCTTATCCTGACTAGGAAGGAGGGTCCCTACTTGGACAGGGTAACAACCTGCCAACTAGAGACCCCCATTTCTAACAGTGCCCATTTCCTGAATCCAAGCCAGTTTGTACCAAGAGGGCAAGGAAAGGAGATCAGTCACATTATCCAACATGCTCAAAGTGAATAATAAACCCACATCATGTTGCCACAATAACAAACTTTACAGTTGACACATTTTAAAATTATTTTGTCTTCCTTTCAAATTCTATGCATGTAAATTTGTAAGCCAGGCCTGCCAAAAATGTCACATAATGCTGTGGACGTATCCTTCCACTCTTACTTTCAGAATAATATATGTAAATCAATTGTTTAGGAATTGCCAATTGTGGGTTAGTCGCCACAATTTGTGAGATGCATGCTAGCAAATCCTTTGGTTCCTCTGCCTCCCTGAGGCTCAACTAGCTCTGTTTTTATAAACCTTTAGCCAGCAGCCCATCCATCACAGGACTCCTGACTTTAGAATGTTTGACTCTTGAATTAAGCCTCTTATTGCATTTTCTGCCTTAGTCTTTCCCTGTACCAAGGTTCTTATGGTTTGCTAAATGCTACCTTAGCATGGAGAATCATTAGGGGTAACAGGTGGAATATTTGTTCAAGTAATACATTGGTTAATACCTAATAATCAATGTTTAACATTGACCAGGGTTGGAATAAGGAATTTTCCAGCAGTTGCTTTTTAGGTTTCAAAATAGAGGCATTCAGCAACATATCAGTCGAGAAAGACAGAGTGTCTTTCAGGTTCACCAGTGAGTACATTAGTGAATTCAGGTGCAAGCATGCCAACATATGTTTTGTATTTGTAAAATTTAAATGGGAACTCAACCGTCCTTTGGGATTTACCAGTAGCCCACTCTGAAATGGCTGTCTTTATTTCTGGGACAGCCCAAAGAGCATTAACTTCTTTCCTGAGGTGATTAAGGTAAGTGTTTCAGAACCGCAATTCCCAGCTAGCAGTCTATTTCTTGGTCATCGGGTCACCTGTATGGTTCAAAGTGATAATATAGGAACACATGATTTATCTCTACCTGGATGTCTCTAATACTCATTATCAGGCAGTTGACCTGTCCTATCTTCTTCGGTGTGCAGTTTTGTCATGTATTTCCTATAGCCCAAGCATCTCAACCTTACCACTGCTTTTGCATGCTTTTTCCTTGCTTCAACTGGTTCCTCTTTGTCCACTGTATTTCTGGGCAGCGTACTGTCCAAGTCTCATTAGTCTTGCCTTATGGGTCTCTTGGTCATGATTTATTTTTTGCCTTAATCAATACAAGGTCCTAATACAGTGGCCGAGAATAACTGCCTGAACAACTTTCATCATAGCATCAGCCATCGTACCTGAATTCTCCCTAAAGTAGGGTTGGATCTCATCATCTGTCATGACTCTGAATGCAGGTTATTCCAACACGCTAGCATGCAGTGTTCAGCTAGGGATAACAGCTCAGTGTTTCCCCCAGCTTAGATCCAGCAAAGAGTGCTTTATGGTCTGATATTATACTGCCAGGATATTCTATTTTGGACAGATATAAGTAGGAAAGCTATGCAAAAGATCTTATCTAGCTTTATATGGATACTGTGTACATGTGACTAATAGAAATACCCTCTTGGGATTGTGCATTCTCCATGAATCCGTCAACCCCCAAATACTTCAAATAAGCTCCTTCTCCCAATGGTACATGTTCCGGATCAGAGAGAGTGGCAATTGCCTATAGTCATCCTAGACCATTGGCCCTTACTCCAGCTTTCCAAAAAGTCCCCCATTCATTCAAGGATAACTGGAAAAATGTGCTGCTGGGTTAAGTACATTCTTCAATGGATGCAAAGTTTCAAGAGCATAGATGTATCTTACAAGCCATCCACAGACCATGGAGGAATTATGGGCATTGTTTCATCTTCCCGTTATTATTGGTGAATGTCCAAACCTTCCAGCTGTGGTATTTACTGATGTCTCTATAGAGCCACTCAAGGATCTTCTGTCTTTGTTCACTTCCACTGGTGCCACTTAGTTGATCCCCAATGTCTTTGTCTGCTGGCTAGGGGTTATAGGTTCTCTTTCAAGCACAGTGATTACAGGAAAGCATCTGACTCCAGAAACAGTTAAGGTAGTTGTAGCAATCCCCAGCCCCTGAATGTCAAGTGTCTGGCAGTATGCCACAGTTTCCTTCCCCACCAGTTGCTCAACACAGGGGGTCTCCTGTTCTTTTAACTTCTATTCTCTCAGCACTTTCCCCAGGTGATACATCTATCTGCAATCAGGTCATCTTAATATGAACCCTCTTATGTTGAAACGACCAGTTCGTTACACTCCTCCTACCCTGAGAGGCGGTTGGGACTATCTTCTCTGAGGCTACGAGTCAGCTCCTGTTCTTCCAGCTACTCCTTTCCATTGCTCTTATAAAGATGCCGCCCCAGCTTTGTGATCCCACCTGATGCCCTCCTTCATGCTCAGATCACTATGTACTTCTGTGGTGCTTATGGACCCCAGACCTATCAGCTCCCTGGCCATTAATCACTGACCACTGTGGAGGGTTACCTTGCGAGTGCTACCATGTTTCTGTGTGTCCCCCTCCATCAGTTCCACAGCAGGAGCAATGCTGGATCCCAGGCTCTTGTGATGTTGTGGCTGCTGCTTTGGTGTATACCACTGAATAGTCCTCAGTCTCTAATGACAGGTTCTGAAGGAATAGGGTCGCCCAGAGGTCTGGGATTCTAGTTGAACCCTCTAGTTCTAGTCCTACCATTTAGAACAACATTGGGCGGATTTCTGCAACATTACTGTCCTGTTTTGAAAGAGCTCAGGGCTTCTCTGTGATCCACCTCCCCAGCTGCACCACTGCATCGTCTGGTGATCCAAGGAATCCCGAGTAGTTGCTGTCTTGGAAACAGGTCAGTGAGGTCAACAGAAGGGCCTCAGGATGTGGTAACCATGGGATGCCTAATGGGGAGCCCCAACTCAAGCGTCCTGTGCCTTTTCCTTCAAACCATCCCTGCATGCAACAATGAGTTTTTATGTTAGCTTTTCCAATTAGCCTTATAGATTGTCAACAAACTTTCAAGCACTCAGTTCCATTCCCCCAGTGTTCCTTTTGTTTGAGGAGTATGGAGTAATATTTCCAGGGATCACACGCATTATGCTGTGCCAAACAATATTTATATTTTGAACTGAGTTTTCTTTAAACAATATTTTAGTCTTTATCTAGTAGGATAAAAGTATTGGGTAATTCAAGGCTATTGTCATGTGATTTAAATTCTCTATTCACTAGTTCATTGCAAACTAAAAATAGTCTATTCATGAGAATGGTTAGTGTGCATTCGAAAAAGAATAGTCTCTGGTTGTTGGATTTGCCAGTCACCAAATTCCACAATGTAGGTGGAGGTAGATACCTACAGCTGGTAATAATCCCACAAAACTAATAAGACCGAGTCAAGTCTCAATAATTAGTCCTTGATCAATCCTTGGTAGCTTGGCAGATGACCAGTTAGGCTTAACTTAGCAGACATGTGTGTAAAGCATTTAACATCACCAAAACAGTAAATAAATAAAAGACAAAAAAAATGCAACACCAATTTATAAAAATTGAGAATATTTCTGTCTTTATAATGACATCAAAACGGAAAAAATCTACTGTAGGGAGCCGGAGATCTGAATTTTTAAAGATTAAATTACAGTCTAGTGCCTAAAAGCATAAAGCACCAACTGCGGCTATCTGATCGCCCTGGACCGGGTCAAATCTAAAATCTCAAGCTGACTGCGATGGAGCACGGGTCAGATACAGTTCCAGGTAGGTCCTGCTGAAGTTATACCTTCTCAAGAATTGTGCCAACAGTCCCATTCGCAGGGAAGATGGTCACCGGGAGCCAGGAGAGTGTCGCTGGTGGTGGTCCGTGGGGCACGAAGAGCCGCTGGGCACCTTGGATGCGATTGCAATTGCAAGTAGCGGTTCTTGCTGTGTGAAGAGATGAACTCGCGCCTGCTCGCGCTGAGCCTTTGTGCGAGCGGCGCGGTTCCAGAGTGAACGGACCTGTTGGACTTGGCCCTTTTTGGCTAAAGTTCCCTAAACTTTTTGCCTTACCCCTAGACCTTTTTTCTGACATGGTGTTGCCAACTTAGATGCTTTGGGCACCTTGCCACTGCTGGTCAGTGTCAAAGTGCAAGTGCTCCCTGTGTAAAGTGTAATTGTAATTGGTTGTCCATAATTGGCATGTTTGTCTTACTAGTAAAGTGTACTTTGTGTGCCAGGGCTGGTAATACAAATGTTACAAGTGGGCCTGCAGCACTAATTGTGCCACCCACATAAGTAGCCCTGAAAAGAGATCTCAGGCCTGCCACTGCAGTGCCTGTGCGCAGTTTGTTAAACTGCCTTGTTGTCCTGACAAGTGCACCCACCTGCCAGGCCTTACCCTTACCTTTTTATGCACATCAGACACCCATATGGTAGGCCCAAGGTGCCCCCTCGGCAGGGTGCAGTGTATGTGAAAGGTAGGACATGTACTAAGGTGTGTACCATGTCCTGACGGTGAAAAACTGCCAAATTCGTTTTTCACTGTTGCAAGGCCATCTTGCTCATAGGACAGAATGGGGGAGGCTGTGTAATATGTTTCCAGCCTATCTTCCCATAGGTTTAAGATGGAGAGGTGAAGTTTAGTGTGCCTGAGCTCACAATTTAATAACACATCTTTTTGTGAAGGTGGTTATTGAATTGTGTGTTTAGAAACCACACTTTTAGAAGTGGCTGTTTTTTTTGTTCTAACAATTCTGTGTGTCTCTGCCTGGTTGTGGATTGACTGGATTTGAATGTGATAGGATCTGGGAAATTTCTTGACCCAGGGGAGGAGATTGGTGAGACAGCCACGGTTGACCTGCATCTGGAGTGTAGGGGGGGAGGAGTAGCCCCTGGAGGTGAAGAGGCCTGGGCTGCTGCCATAAAACCAAGGCTCTATCTCCTGCTGAGTGATTGAAGATTCAGACCCCCACTATCAAAGGAAGGTGTCACTGGCAGGGAGACACCCAGAACTGGTTTCGACAGAGGTCAGTGCCCCTGAACACAAAGACTTCAAAGACATTTAGGGGTATAACTATGAGAGCTGAAACCCCTGAACGTTGGACTGATCAAGACTGAAAAGGATTGAAACTACTTCGCGGTCAAGAGGAACCTCTGCCAAGGAAGAACAGCTGAAGAGACTGAAGAGAAGGACTGACCCTTGCTGTGTGTTCTGGGGCTGGCCTGCAGTTTGCTGATTTAACTAAGGAGAGGCTAAGGGACTTTGCTGTGTGCTGTGTCCCCCTGCTTGAAAGGACTTTGCTGTGTGCTGTGTCCCGAAGTAACGTGCCTCCAAGGGCCCGAGGAGAGCTGGCTCCCTGTTGTGGAAACTCAGGAACATAAAGGTTTCCAAGTGTGTCTCAGCGACGCTGTGTGCATGTGCTTTTTGCAGCCTGAGACCTTCGTAAGAACTGCCCCGTGATCGTGTGCACCCGGAGTCCAAGTGAGTCTCAATGACGCTGTGTGCGTGTGCTTCGTGCAGCCCGAGACCTTCGGGAGGATTGCCCTGTGATCGTGTGCACCCGGA
Organism: Calotriton arnoldi; assembly: GCA_963921515.1. Classification (NCBI taxonomy): domain Eukaryota; kingdom Metazoa; phylum Chordata; class Amphibia; order Caudata; family Salamandridae; genus Calotriton; species Calotriton arnoldi. Next base: position 23,510 of record CAWUFW010023568.1, read on the forward strand.
GTCCAAGTGAGTCTCAGCGACGCTGTGTGCGTGTGCTTCGTGCAGCCTGGGACTTTCGTGCGGATTGCCCTGTGATCGTGTGCACCCGGAGCTCAAGTGAGTCTCAGCGACGCTGTGTGCATGTGCCCTGTTGAAGCCTGAGACCTTCGTGAGAAATTGCCCTGTGACTGTGTGTCCCGGAGCAGTCTTGTTCTCTGCTTCGATCGACAGCGTGACCAGAACTGCTGCGATCGTCATTGCCATCGGCCCGGACCAGCATCCCCAGAGGAGCTGTGAGAATTCACCGCCGCCGGCCCGAGCCTGCCTTTGCCAAGGAGAGACCTCGAACCATCACCGTCGGGGGTCCGAGTTCCACTGCCCAAGATCAACGAAGTCGCACCGGAGGTCCAAGCCGCGAGGCGAGGAGAGGAGAGTGAGATCGCACCCCCCAGGTAACGCTCAGCGAGCGTGCATGTGTCGCCGCCTGGGGCGGGGTGCGGGCTACGAGAGAAACGCTCTCGGCCTTTCCCATCTTTGCAGCGCGAGCCTCCGCTCAAGTCCGTATCTCGGCCCGTACTTGCCGAGGAGTGGCAGTACCGGGGCTGGAGTGTGGAGCTGCACTTTGTTTTCCATCATAACAGTGTTGAGGGCATATTTTGGCAGTAGCTGACCGCGAGTCAGTAAGAGTGGCATAGAGACCGTCCAGAGCACCGCGATCGGTGCCGAAGTACATTATTTTTGCATTACGAACTGCCTGATTGTTGCATTACGAATTGCATTATTTTTGCATTACGAACTGCCTGATTGTTGCATTACGAATTGCATTATTTTTGCATTACGAACTGCCTGATTGTTGTATTACGAATTGCATTATTTTTGCATTACGAACTGCCTGATTGTTGCATTACGAATTGCATTATTTTTGCATTATGAACTGCCTGATTGTTTCATTACGAATTGCATTATTTTTACATTACGAAGTGCCTGATTCTTGCATTACGAACTGCATAGCATTGCATTAGGACTGCATTGGATCATCGAGAATTGCTCATTAATGCTGCAAGAACCTACAAGTGCTTGCTGGCCTAATAACCGGCAAGGTGAAATATTACAAATACGCATATGTTGGATTTTTATCGTGTGGTCTCATCGTATATCTTTTTTTATAAACATATAATTGTTTTTTATGAAACTCGTGTGGAGTCCATTTGTGGTGTTATCACTGTGTTACTGAGAGCGTGGTTGCAAATACTTTACACATTTGCTTTGGAGATAAGCCTGGCTGCTCGTGCCAAGCTACCGAGGGGGTGAGCAGAGGCTATCTGAGAAGGTGTCCTTCCTTTCCCTGACTTAGAAGCAAGGGTCCCTATTTGGACTAAGGTACCTACCTCAGTCAACCAGAGACCCCCAGGTCTAACAGACCCATTCGAGAAGAGCCAAAAAGCTTGAATATATGGTCTCAGAAAGCCCACCAAGGGCCCCCGACTCATTGCAGACAGGTCCAGGAGCTGTAGTTCTGTTGGTTCTTCATTCCTTTGGGGAGATCAGTGTCCTCTAGCGATGGCCAAAGGTATAGAAACTCTGGATTGCACTTGGGGGTTAGGACTCAATCTCCCACAATGCACCTGTGCAGTCCAGGTAAATCCAGGTGTAGCTTGTTAGCTGGAGTAGTCCTCTCAGTGGGCTGTTGCAAGTGGCTTTTTCCAACTCTTTTCTACCTGTTGCTGCTCAGGAAGTCAACTCTTTATCCTTTAAGACAGGCACAGTCCTTTCTTGTGTAGAGTCTTGAGAGTGCAGCAGATGCAAGCCTACTGTGGTGCAGTCCAAAGGTCCAGCAGGGCAGTGATTCATCTTCAGATGTTTCAGGCAGGGATCTGAGGGGCTCCTGCAGATCTTCCATATCTATTTCCCATTCTGGGCTGGGAAAGGGAGGGGGTACTCCAAACAATGGGGTTCAAGTTGCACCTCTGTTATGACCACTTCCTGGGAAATGTGGAATATCTTTGACCCAGAATGCATAGTTCTCCAAAATTCAAAATGGGGAAATTCTCTCCTTAGAGTGCAGATCTGGCTAACCCAGCCCACAGGTGTGGCTGACTTTTCCCTACACTCCCCTTCCAGCCCCTCACCTAATCTAATTAGGAGGGATCCTACCTTGCTGGGGAATGAAGAAAGTGGGGGCTGGCCTGGGCCCTGTACCTTCTATGTTTCCACCTTTGAAGTCCAGTTTATCTCCCCAGTCCTTTTCCTGTTCCTGGCTTCTCTAGGAAGCAAATCTCCTTCCACCAAATGGCTGTATTGTTTCAGCCCCAGGCCTCTTTATACCTACTCCGGGATCAGCTTGACTCAGGCTGTCAGAGGCTGACCAATCAGAAGAGGCTGCTACAGGGCTGTTTTAGGTAACTTCAAGATAGTACATTCTAAAACTACTTTTCTGAAGTAGTTCTCATAAATCTGACCATAGCAAGTTGTTGAATTTATTGTAACTATTATTTTGATACTTTGAATGATGTTGCCAGCTACTTCCAATAGACTTTATTAAAGTGTAATAAAGCCATCCCATGTTAGCCTTTGGAGCTAGCAGCACTACAATGGCGGCAAAACATCTTTGGCTGTCTTTCTCCCACCAGGGGAGATAAAACATATTTTATAATGTTCCTTCTTTTTTATAACAAGGCACCCTACCCTTGGGGCACCTGGGGCAGACCTTAGAGGGTGACTTATATGTAATAAAAAGTTAGTTTTGGACTTTGGAAGTACTGTTAATTCCAAATTCAAATTTGGACACAGTTTTATTTTAAAAGCATGCTGCAAGACAGGCCTGGCTTTAAAATTACCCCAGACACCACAGCAGTGCACACCTAAGTGCATTAAATCCACTGCGGTCTCTAAACCTACATGCCATACCATATACGAGGGACTTACAGGTAGGTTGTGTTAGCCAAATTTTAACACGAAATACCAGTTAATATAGAAAGAAATAAACAAACTGTAGGAGATGAAGCTTGGGGTGGCGTGTTCAAGGAAAAAACAATGAATGAGGTTAGTTCTCTATGTGCCTAGAATAGTTGATCTTGAAATGCTTTTACAATACAGATTAGATCTAATAAAGGATTGTCAGTGGATAGTCCAGGGCTCTACACTAAACTCTTATGCTGAAAGCTTCCACCAATGGAATTATGGTTAAAAGTAGCCTCCTCTCTCATTTGTTTCTATTGTTCCCAAGTCAGACTTTAAAGGGAAAAGCTTAGAATTGATGGGAAAATTTGAATCAATAACACATAAATTAGAGAGATGTATCATAATTTTGTAAATTATATATCTTTGAAAAAATGTGTTCACTGCTACATACATCTAGCAGCATTTTAAAATATGAGTTTTTGAAAATGACTGCAGTTGAAAGGATGAAATAGTGTAAACAATTTTGACGTTTTTTTTTTTTTTTACAGGATCTTTCAGGGAAGTCACAGGTTGTAATATTACATGGTAACCAACTGGCAGCAAATCACCATTATGCACTAGATTTGATCTGTCAAAGATGCAATGAACTAAGGCATTTGTCAGACACTTTGACTGACGAAATAAATAGGAAGCATGCAAGACTCATGAGAACACTGGACTTGCTCATCCAGCTACAACAGGTAATGTAAAAGAGCACTCATAAATACCTCGGCTGATTGTTTTTATTGCAACAAAGGAAGTTCAGTGCATTTGTTCCATGTCTACAATTAGTCACACCTACTTATCTGTTGTTAACTTCACTGTTTTTGCAGCATAATGGATCAGGCAGTAATAGATGGTGAGAAACCTATATTCATATCAAAAGAAACATCAAGTTGAATAATATAATCACCAATACATTTTGTGTTCGTAAAGTAGTACAAAACTGAGGGAAAAGGATTGATTTTCACTCCTTAACAGTTCAAGGATAATGACAATTTTCTAACATACACATTGTGGATTTCTCATTACGATATGCATAGGTTTGCAACTTTTTGAGGATACACCAACTTCCTGTGGATAACGAATGGAAATCTTGGCAAGCCATAGATAGCTATATGTACTTTACTGGAATTCCTCCAACCACACTCACCTGGAGTAAGCCTGGTGACAAAGCATTTTTGTGTATTTTTTTTCTTTTTTAATTTTTTCCTCCTCAGCGACACATTTTTTCCCTATGAAAAAAAATCTTTTCTTACACACCAAATGGGACATGGCGGTTGGCTGATTGATAAGACTGACACTCGTGCCTTTTACACAACCTGCTAAATGCTAAAAAAAAAAACTCTCAATCTTATCGGTTTATGGATGTTTTCTGCAATTTGCATGATTTTCCCACCCTGTAGACGAGCTGTTAAATGGTGGAATTTGGAAGTATCATTGGTGTGATGAAATGTCCGTAGCTCCTGGTTCTTTGATTCAGCATCTGAAAATTTACACCCAAACTTCAGTATTTTGCGCACCAAAGCTTTGTTTATATGTGTGAAATTTGTTAATTAAATTTTACAATTTTAACCGTAGTTAAAAAATGTCAGGTTTCAAGTCTTATATTCTCAGTGTACTTCAAAAATTGTCTACTTATTTTCCAGTATTAATGTACCTGGAGCCTGGAACTTTTGATCCTCAAGTCTTTGGTAAATGGCTGCATTTTCAGAAATAAACAGCATTTATTTATGTGATGATTTCATGTGTATTATGCAAATTTATTCAACTACATGGATATCACTAGTTTAGTTCATATCTCTTTGACTAAAGATTTTACATTATAGTCAGATGAGTACTATGTTAAAATGGCCTTCCATTGAAAGATATCTCAATCAGTTTTTTTAGTGATGGAGGACTGGGTGAAGAGAATTGTGTGTTTTTTAAGACCTTGGATGCCCCCTTTGAAGCACACTTATTGATAGTAATAAAATAAATACTTGTGCATTTTCTTTGTCAGGCCCAAGAGTGTTGTGATGAAGGGGCCTATCTTCTCGCTAATCAGCAGATGGATAAATGTCAGAGTAAAGAAGGTGCACAGAGAGCTTTGCAAGACATTGAAAAATTCATTGAAAATTCAAGTCTCTACCTAAACCAGGATCCCCAAGACTTACACTATGAATTTGAACCCATTTTAACTGCTGAGTTAAAGGTAAGGACTTTGTTGCAGAAACTTAGCATTCAGTTATGGTGTGAAAATTGTAATAATGCAGAAGTCATGAAAATAATAATTGTTTCCTCAGGTCTTCTTGCAGGGGTTGTTAATTTTATGCAATCGTTCACTTGATAGTCTGTATTACTTTGAATCTTTTGTGTGAACAGATGCTGTAAGGCTGTGCTATTCTCGGTATATCAAATTCTCATAGCTTCCTACAGGAATCAGACCTTACACATTGGCTAATTCCCTCTGCAGTTAGTACTGCTTGTAAAACTGCCCGAAGGCACACTTAATGATAACATAACTGCATGTCATGCTGCCGAGTCCCACAGGCCCCACTGAGATGCATTGAGTGTTGGGAGCTATAATAAAAAATGTACTAAGCATATTTAATTGCTAACATAAATATAATCTTGTATCTTTTATTTAAAAAAATTACACTACCTGGGCGTTTTATTGTGAAGGACACTTCTGCTATATAAGTCTAAAATATCTACTCTACTAAAAGCCTTCATGAGTGAGCCATCACTGTTCAACTTTGCCATCCCCTGAAAATCAAAACCCTAATTGGGAGAGATGTATCAATTATGTGAGCTTGCAGTAGTATCTGACATCTGTTTCTAGTGACATTAGCAATACAATTACTTAATTTTGTTTTCTACATCTTTCAATTTTCTGAATGCTAAAGATACTGCTACATTTCAACCATTCTGTACATTTGTGAGAACATCCACCAAACCTTTCAAACTCACACTTACCTTCAGTAATTGGTGATTCCTCTCACAAAAATTGTAAAGAGCAGGTGCCTTTGTTATGTCTTTCTTCAATCTCTGGAAATTCTCTTAAAACTATTCATTCCATTAATACAGTTCTCCTCTCCTCAGCAATCACCTCTTAAACTCAGGTTTTCAGAAAAGTGATTGGTGAATTTCAAAAATACCCCATTGCACAAGATCAAATCTGACCTCAATTGATGTTTAATTTCTGGTGCCCATTGAGTTAGTATTGTCTAGTATTTTTGTTTTATCACTCTGTGTGTTGTAAATATGTCAAAAATATTATTTAGATAATTCTCCATCTAAATTGCCAAACCCTCTTTTCCTTAATTTCGTCTACAGTAATATTATTGTCTATCGTTCTCTTCTTCTGCAGCGCCACATACCAAAATATCCTGAAAATGCATCACCCCTGAGACTCTTAAATAATTCATGCATTAACAGCTAAAATGTACTTGACACTGATAGCAAGTTAAGAAAAGCATGCATACAAATCTGGATGCCCCATGATAAATAACAAAAGACATCAAATGTTTTGAGGATAGGGTAAGGCCACATAATAATAACAAGGATGAAACTACAGTGCAAAACATATAATATCGCTCCAATTTTAGGCAGAGGATTCCGATTTATCTAAATATTATTCAGGTATTCCTACTCTTTCATTGGGATCACTGCCATATTATCTATGACTGTAAATTCACACAGACACCACAATACATGACACAGCCAGCCAACATTTGTTGTGAGGGATAACCCTCTTCTTCAGGGCTGCAACCCCTGCATCTATATAGTTCAGCATCTTACTCCCTCTTCCAATAAAGTTCCAATAAAGATGAATTTGTATAAAATCCCACAGGAGTGAAAATTTTGATTTGAGAGGGACTAATTCTTATGATAGGACAGTAACAAAGGATTATATAAATACCATATACCTCCATAGGTGAACTTTAACCCAGAAGCTAAGGCAGTCGACGACCAGGCATCCAGCCAGAGCCCATTCCGCATAGCAATGTATCATCCCAATGTTCTCTGGGGAGGGTCACAGCATCCCTTCCTATTCTACTCATTGCACTCATGCAGGTGGGAAAGAGCTACACTCTCTGCACTTTGGGTATGACCCTAGACTGTTCTTTATGGACTATCTGCTGCAGCGTCTTTGAGTGGATTAATTTAAGCCATTGGTAATGTGGTATATTGGAGGAAATTGGGTTAATTATTGAGGGCATGGGAGAAAACCCTTCTCAAGCAACAGCCACAGTCCTTGTCAGGATGAACCACAATCATCACTAAAATAACCTATGATTTACCCTCTTGTAGCTTGTTGCAAAAGCAGTCAGGCTTAACTTAGAGGCACTTTGTAAAGTATTTATGCAACACACAAACAGAAATAAAGTGAAAACACCACACAAGAAAATTTCCACACCAGTTTAGAAAAATAAAGTCCAATGTAATAAGCAAAATGTCACCAAAACAACACAAATGCAGTCAGTAGAACTGAAGTTATGAATTTATACGGTTTTTAGTGAAAGCTAGCGCTTAAAAGTTCGAAACGCCATCTGCAAGTATTTTGTCACATGAGACCGGGCAAAGTCAAGAGTTAAGGTCGACTGCGATGGAGCCCAAGTCCAAATTTTGAAGGAAAGTCCAGGAGAAGGTAGAGTTCAGCGCAGCAAGGCAGCAGGCTTAGTCAAAGGAGCCATTGTTGCCTGGGAGAGTGAGATGAAGTCTCAGTGAAGAGGTCGATGAAGGTGAGAAGAAGCTCTGAGTGGGAAAAGCTAGATTTCCAGGCTGAGGAGGTTGTCGTCGTCTGTGAAGAGCCTATTATCATCGAGCCTGATAAAGATTTTTACCTTTTGACTTAGACAACTTATTGGAAGTCAAAAACTTCCAGCGGGATGAAGCTGCTAGCCATAGCCAAAGAGGGCACCACAAGGCCTAATACAGTCAGTCGGAGGTCCCGCTCAGTGGGATTTGCTGCTGCGGAGAAGAACGTAGCAGGAACTGCCACAAAGCCAGGCCGACTGGTGAAGTATCTTTAGTGGATCAGCTGGCAGGTTGGCCCTGGTCTTCTGTCGGTTCTCCTGGCAATTTTTGGTGAGAATTTTTCCCAACTTTTAGGGTTAGGCAGGAGCAGCACTCTATCACCACTACAAAGGGTCCACAACCTGGGGGGACCAAATGGGGGCTTAAGCCTTACTCCTGAGGTGGCCAGGGGCATGGTTCAAGGCCTCTGAAGCTTGTTATGTTCCTGCAGCTCACACAGGAGGCCAGTCAATTAGTTCTTGGAGTCACTCTGGTAGCCCTGAGTTCAAGCAGGAATACAGCCCTCTAGCAGCAGGGATGTCCTCTGGGGAGCAAGGCAGGGCTAAAGCAGCAGATCAGTTCTCTGGTAGCAAAAGGTCAGTCCTCTGGGGAACAAGGCCAGCCTAAAGCAGCGAGGCAGTCTTCTGGGGGTCCAGACTGTCCTTCTGAGGTCTACCACAAGTCCAAGAGTGTACTGAAGAGTTGTTCTGAGGGTGCAATATTTATACCTGGTGCCATCCTTTGAAGTGGGTGAATCATATAGGCTAACCCCCCATCTGGTTCTGGAAAGTTCTTCCCTTCTTCTGACAAGACTCAAGACATCTGGAGTGGCAAAATGCTAATGTTGGGTTCCTTTGTGTCTCTTGGAAGCAAGCCCTTTGAAATGTAAGTGCAGTAGGGAACAGCTCCTCCCCCAACTATCCTGGCAGGATGGCCCATTCTGCCGACATCTAGTCCCCCTCTGTCTCACTGTCTGGGAGAAATACACAAAGCACAAGAGCTAAGGTAATCACAGTCATGTGACCCAGGACAATGGCAGTAGGCACCAAATGGTTAGGTCAAGAAAATGGCAACTTTCTAAAAGTGGCTTTTTCTGAATTGACATAAATTGTGATTTTACCATCAAAGAGGATTTTAAATTACAATTCATTTGAGTCCAAACATGATATTCCCACCTGCTCCCAATTAAAATCACTTATTAAATATAATAAGGTAGCCCAATATTATCAAATGGGAGAGATGGGCTTGATAATAGTGAAAAATTAACCAGGATGTGCAAAACTTAAAAACACATGTCCTACTTTTTAAATTAAATGGACCGTGCTCTATGGGCTCTTTCGGGGTCACCTTAGGGGTGGCTTATATGTATTAAAAAGGAAGGTTTATGCCTGGCAAAAGGTTCATTTTGCTAGCTCAAATTGGCAGTTTAAAACTGCACTACAGTCTGCAGTGGCAGGCCTGGACATGTTTTAGAAGGCTACTTTAGTGGGTGGCACAATAAGTGCTGTAGGCCCACTAGTAGGATTCAATTTGCAGGCCCTGGGTACACGTAGTACCATATATTAAGCACTTAAACGTAAATTAAATGTGTTAATCAGGCGTAAGCCAATTTAAGCATGTTTAAAGGAGAAAGCACAAGCACTTTAGCTCTGGTTAGCAGTGGTAAAGTCCTAATGTCAACAAAAACGAATTTCAGAAAAGAGGAGGGGTGAAGGCAAAACGTTTGGAGGAAGACCACATTAAGGATGTCAGGTCTAACATATATGATGCCAGCAATGATGACATCAAAGGCATGGATATACACACACTCACGTTTGAATGGTATTGGGTTTAGGATCAAGTACTATGAAATGATAGCCTCCCCAACATTTGTCCTAAAAGTCACAGTCCTTTTTTCCTTTCTACATTTCACTGTATCCTAGGTCGAGGTTCTTCTCAAATACTTTTTACCCATTAAATCAATTGCACTTGTTTAGGCCCTGAATTAATAATAAAGAATTAAAATCTTCAGATTTTCTTGAGGACTCTTCCTCATGCTCTCTTTTGTATAATTTTGCAGACTCTTTTTTCACCAGTTGGTACCAAATTAATATCAATTTGACATCAAAAATATTAATTTACAAGCCCCTACAACCTTTAATTCCTTAATTTTGACAGTCTACCACACAAATGCAGTTCTAGACCAGTTGAGTGCTGGACGGTCCTTCACCTCACAGCCATTATTGCTGACCATCCCGTTCTGAATTCCCCACACTGCCCTTTGTTTCTCATCACGGGTATCCACCTCCCTCTCCATAACACCCCATCTGCATGAGGTGCTTATTTTCTTTCAACCTGCTTGCCAGTTGTATCCCATGGGCCAGCATTTGTATGTTCCAAAGTCTATTTCTTCTGCTGGCCGCTTCCTCTTCAGAGTCTCCTTCCGCTTCCTGTCTCCTTCACCAAAAGGGCTGCTTTGGAGGAAGTGCTGGTACTCCTCTTGCATGCCTTCTCTTTTAATTCATTGACGGCATCATTGACCCTCGAGAAGTTCCTATGATATGGCGCTACTAGTGGAGAGCGATGCTGCCGTGTGAATCTTCTAAATGCGGCTTCTTTCTAGTTTATAAAAAATAATGGTGACCTGTTACCACATCGTTGGTCCACACCCTCTCTATTTAAAGAAACTTCCAATTAGTAACTACTCATTCACTGCTTTGTGATCGCAGTTACACCATGTGGTGTCAGCAGTAAAAGGAATGCATTTGTGGCTCTTACTAGCCATCATATCCAGCCCTTAATATTGGAGCCATTTGTAGCCCTCTGCCTGCTAAAAGTTGAGCTCGAGGGGCTGGCTCGTGTTGAGAGTATTTGCAGTCAATACATAACTTTTTGCTGTCAGTTTCACTACTTAACTTCTTTCTGGTCCTGGTTAAGTATTGTTATTTAAACACTAATACCATGTTTGTGAGGCTGGGTGAATTTAAAGTGTTTAAATTTTAGCAATTTTTATATTTGGGACCATATACAATGAATTTTAATTATTATTTTTATATATCTACAGGCTCAAATTCAAGCCGTTTACATTAAACTTGAAAATGTCCGAGGTATGTTTGAGAATCGGCAGGCTTTTCTGAAAAGGCAGGCAGACAAACACGTGAGGCCAGTCCAGCTTGTTGCACCGCGACCAGAAAACCAACCGAGAGCCAGGTCTCCAATATTCTCTCCCAAGCACGGTAAGGAAAGGAATTGCAATATTCCTGTATAAGGTAACCAGGTGAAGAGTCATTTTGGACTATTCTGCTGAGTGCTTAAAAACATCTATTCAAAGCTTCATGCTGCACTTGCACATCAGAACTCCAAGTTACTTTTTATGTTCAATTAATAAAGTTGACACCCTACATATAAGTCAGTTATCAACTTGTATATTCTCCTTTCATGAAATTGCTTTCTCATATATCAAAAAGAAAAATATCTAGACCATTAAATGACATATATTTAGTGATGTAATTCCTGTTATAATGCCATTAAGGCGCAATTCGATGAATCTTCACAAAACTTTACAAAAGCAAGTTCTTCCACCTCAGCTCCTTTCTGCAAAGTTTTGGGGTTATCTGTCAAGTGGGGTGCTGAGAAAAAGGGGGGTCCAAAAACACATTTCCCCCATTCATTTCTCCATAGCAAAACTTCAGCAAAAACGGCTGAAAGGAATTATGCCAAATTTGGGAGATAGCTAGAGCTTGGTCCAAAAAGTGTGCTTGTTTTGATTTGCTGTAAATCTTTTTAGTTGTGTTTAAGAAATTATGGCTCAAAACTATGTACATTTCATACCGCAGACCATTAACGGATCCATCTCGGAGGATCTGCAGATCCAGCCGCACTCTGATTGGTTGACCGCAACTATTTGCAATGGATACGTGAATCCACGAGCCTGACAAGGATAATGTGCCTGCCATCTTAGGAGTAGGAGGCTCTGTCCTTGAGTCCTAGAAAATGTTTAGAAAGAAAATATAGGAGGGCACGCTGACCCCCTGGCTCATGGACTTGGGGGGGATCGAAAAGGAACTCCCACTGGTTTCAAAAGGAAAAAAATACTTTTTTTTGCCATTTCATGAATCCGTGAATCCGCTACGGGGCTCAGTGCGACCTCTTGTAGAGTCGTCGTGGATTAGCGGATCAAGAGGAGTGCCTGGGAAAAAAAAAAGGTGGGTGGCCACCCATACGGGTTGACCACACAGAGGGGGAGCCAACATGCCTTTCCGGTCCACAGCAGCATGGGCAGTGAAGGAATGTCTGCTCCCAGCCGATGGGAGATTTAAAAATGCTCCTGCCGGGTGAACGAACTTCTGTTTACCTGCCCAGGGATTGTGTGGGTTGGGTACTGGGCTTGGCCCCAGGCCAGGCCCTGAACCAGCTCCACTCTGGACATGGCCAATGGCCATGCACGGTGGGACGGTTCCCCGTGGGGGGTTGGGAACAGGGCCTGGCCGATGGCCAAGCCCTGCGCCCTCCCCATACCACACGTGGTCGAAGGCCATGCGAGGTGGGGTGCACCTGCAGGAAGTTGGACACAGGGCCTGAAAACAGCACAGGACACAACATCACAATAGATGCAGTTGAGGTAGGGGGCACCCACGGGGGTTGGGCACTCAACCCCACACCTCACATGGCTATGGACATCCTACTCTAAGTTTTAAAAAAAATGCTGAAATTCACTGAAAAAAGACAAAGGTTAAAATGACAGTTATACTTAGGTTTTTTTTAAAATGTCGTGTAGTCATTCACTGAAAAAAACTAAGGTAAAAGGGACGTTATAGTTAGGTGAAAATGTGAGTTGAAACCATACAGTTTTTAGCAAGCAAAATTACTGAAATTCTCCAATTATAGGTATCTCAAGTAACTATAACTCATGCCCTAAAGTAACTATAGCTCATGCCCTGGCCATGCACTGCTGTGGCATCCTGCTTGTGAAGGGAATCTCCAAGGGCCTGTTGTGGAAGACTCAGGGACATCAAAGTCTTCCTTCTGTGTGCTTTTGCTTTCATTGGGAAGGTTCTAGTACCTTCACCGTATTTTACAAGCTACTGGTGCTCATACCTCATTCGGCAAAGTCTGCGTGCTTTTCCCTTTACTTGGCACAATCTGAAGAGAGGTCTGGTGCTGGCTCGCTAAATTGCACCGGCCTGGGGCTTTCACGCGGTCTTTTTGCAAACAGCTGTGTGCCTCATTTTCCTGCTGCCTCTTGCCTACTTATGAGGGCCTTTGGAGCTTTCCCCTCTTGAAGAGCGTGGGCCCCGACTGAGCCACTGCCCGCTGTGCAGAGCTGCAAGGTTTCCGCCCTTGAGTGAGGGAATTGCAGCCACTCTCCAGCTGGGCGGGCGTGCCGGGATCGGCCAGCATTGCCTAGCAGCAGCAACGCCTTCCAGGCCGCCCAAGGCACACAGAGGGAGAAGCAACCCTGCCCAGTTCCAATCCCAGCCCGCCCATCGCGGGACAGAGCTGAGGCAGGGAACCACTGAGACCCTGCTGTTTGACGCGGGGGAGTCCAAGGATTCCGACTCACCGGGCTGCGGGTGAGTCTGCTTGTGGATACACCAGGGATGGACCAGGCGAGGTCTCCTCACCGGCTGCGGCCGTGTTACTCTGCAGCAGCTGCCCCTCTGTGTAATCACCAGCAGCTATCTCACAGGTGGGCGGGTATTGCCGGGGTTGGACGCTGGAGACCGGGAGAGGGCTCTTGCGTGTCCAGGCATCTTCACCTGCAACTGCACTGCGCAATCGCGTGAAGCTACCGTTCCCGTATCTTTGGGGGCATTTGACAAACCAGCTCAGTTAGCAGGTCGGGGTGGTAATCCTCGATGGAGGTCCCTATCCTGCTCATGCTATTTGGCAGTTAACGTACCGCTTATACATGAAGTGCGGGGGCTGCATATTTTAACGTACCAGATGGTAATTTGTGCACAACGGTATCTGGGGAGTAGGTGTGGGGTAACTGCTACCTTTTCGGACCCTACCGTTATGATGTAGGCCTTTTACTGGCCAGAGCCCCAAGTATTATGTTCAGGAACTGCCTATTACGCAGGATTGTTGCTTTTATGATGTTCTCCTTTGACATGTGCAACTTACAAGTCTTGCTTCAGTGCACTACATGTATTATGACAATTGCCTCAGGGCAAAGTGATGATGGTTTATGACCTTATGTGCACCTTTATGACAAGCGCCTAGTGGTGCAGTGATTCATGTGATGTGGTCTAATGTGCTTTACATGCTACGAAGTGATTTATAGTCTAATGTGTTTTTATGTGTAATACAAAGGATATTTTTATATACCCTTGTGTGGAGTCTCTAATTGTGGTGTGCATAGTGTGTCACTGGTGTGTGTGTGTGTTGCCTCTGTGATAAGCCTGACTGCTCTGCTAAGCTACCAAGGGGGCGAGCAGGGGTTATCTTGGGTGTGTAACTCCTTTACCCTGACTAGAGTGGTGGGTTCTGCCTTGCTTACGTGTATACCTAGCCAACCAGAAACCCCATTTCTAACAGACGGTAGCTGCATTAACTGGGCCTGGGCTCGGCTGCCACCTGGGAAAACCTACCAAACCCAGACATTTCTGAAAACTAGACACCCAGAGGAGTGCAAAGTGGTTTGCTGGTGTAGATCCTACCACATTTCTTACCCGCTGTGCCATACAAATCTCCAACCTTGCATAAAATCACAAATTGTCCTTGCATTTCTGGGCATAAACACCCAGAATTCACAGGGATCCAGAAAATTACTACCATTCAGCATTCCCCTACTTGTCCTGATAAAAACGCTGCCCCAGTTTTGTGGCTGGACCTAAGGCCTGTGAAACGAAAGGGTCAATGGGATTCCTCTCAGGAAAAAAGTATTCAGGTAGTCCAAATGCAAGTTGCACTGCTCCCATCACCACTCACTGTAGAGATAGCACGACTCTCACAGAGAACTGCTTCCACCATGCACAAGTCTTCAGCACTTCACCTTTTAGATGTGGATTGATGCCGGTATGTTGCTTCCTGCTAGCCGCTCGTCACCAGTGATGGAAAAATAGTTCATCAGTGCTGAGGTGCTAGGTATAAAGTGTTCTTTATTTCTGAAAAATAAGATAACAGATAAAACAGGAAGCAATGGAGACAAGACAAGGAGGAATGGCGACTCTTATTATCTGCTCCCAACTCAATTTTACGCCCCCATTCCACATGACTCACCAACATTCCCTACAGATGACATCACACAGTGAGGATACCACAGAAGGAGATAAACTCACCACTTGGAATGACAGATCATGTAAAAAGGACAACGTTGCATAGCACAGCCCTAGATTCAATCGTCCTGGAGCATCAAAGAGCACAGATAGGATTGTTATGTTAACCACATTATATTACACAATTTGACTAACGGGTTCTACTCATTTGGAATATAAAAGTTGAAGGTGTCAATTGTGGAAGTTTTCACTTACCCTTTCACCATATAAAGTCATTGATTATTTTGATCAAGTAATAATTGTATATTTTTTGATTGGGTTATAACATCCCAACTTCTTTTCCACCCAGTGCCCGCAGACAACGATTGCGATCCATGCCCTTTGGCAAATTGATCAAACTCCGTTCTATAGAGAACAATGGACACAAACCTAACAAGTGCACAACAGAAATCAAAGCCAGAAAAAGACTGAAAAATAGAAATGAATGTATTGATATGCTCTCACCCATACTTTTGTTGTCAGCAGCTGCGGCCCGTCCATACATGCGAAGGGGCCACTCCCCCACACCTTTTTACCCTATAGTGAGGCTAGACGATACAGGTATTAATAGACTGGTAGAAAGCATTGTCAGCAGGTGCACTAGAATCCCCTTGGGAACAAACACGATAGTGGTGTTCCAAGATGAGATGCAGGAGTGGACTCAATTATAGCAGGAACAACAAATGAGCCGCTTTTCACTGAAACAGTAGTTTGTGTGCTTGGACATGAAGGCACCTACAAGACAAACTCGGTACTGCCACAGTACAGGTATCTTTCGGCAAGTGCCTACTCTAGTAGGCACACAGGAGTATAGGCAACGGAAAACAGACATAAAATGGATGGTGTTTACATTTGTGTAACCGCTATATTGTAGATTCAACAAAATCTAACTTAATACAAATACATGAACTTTGGAGATTTTTATCACAGTTGCGATTACATTTTTCATGCATTTCTGTAAAGTTTTGTAAAGTGTTTGATGCTGCTTGTCTGCTGATATAAGATATTTTTGACTGACAAACAGGCACAAAAAAGGACAGTGTAACCAGATCGAATGTAAGGCAGGCCAGTGGCATGTGGAGATGGTTAGGAGGCAGGCTTACCATGACTCTGCAAGACATCTAGGTGTCATTCAGGGGTTCTGTTAAAGACTTCATGACGCAGTGGTAGTGTGAGAAGTTGGCTTGGTATATGCTGTCCACTAATTAAAGTGGGCACCTTGCACCAGTCCAAACGACCCCTATTGATGATTAGGTTAAAGACAACCTTTATAGAAAGCTATCTTAGTGGTAGCTGTGGAGAGCAGCCTTCAGGCTAAGTCTTGAAGGAATGTAAAGCAGCTTGTTTTACCAGTAAATAACCTCCTGAATGACCAAATGAAAGGAGAACCCCACCAGGTGTATATAAAATATATGTATTTATTACTAAGCACTCTCTACTAACCTCTTTATGAGATTAGAGAACAATACACACAATATTAAAACACTAGAACGACAGTAAATAGCACAATACACAGCGGGCTCCAGGGGGAGACCGAACCATATACTAAGAAAGTGGTATAAGAACCACGACTTGACTAGGCACAGTGCCTAGAGCACGTAGAATCGCTGGGACCCCAAGGAACCACCCAAGGTAGTGACACAGGGGACCCACGGAGGACGGGTGCAGTGTGGGAACACAGACGCGAGCTCCGTACAACTCTATGGGAAAGTCGCGGTTGGAATTTTAAAGATTAAGGACACTTAGGAGAGGACTTCAAGCAAACCCAGCTAAACATAGAAGGTTCTAAGGCCAGCACCCTTGAGAGTACCGAGGTACCCGTGTTACCTATCCCAGAGGAGCCGGGTGCATAGGGGTCAAGTGGTGTCGGAAACCCTCGTCGTTTTCAATGGCGTGATGCGAGAAACTACTGCTGCCGTAGAGAAGAAAAGTGTCCGGTGTGATCCAAGCCTGGATCGGAGATGTGAAGAACCTGAAAGCAGAGGGGACAAAGTCTGGGTCACTTCACGTGACCAGGAGCGGAGCAATCGAATGCCCACCGATGTCGGGTGCTTCAGGTGCGAAGAGGCGAAGCTTGACTCTGCAGCCACGGGGACCAGGAGATGTCTGCGATGACCACAGTCCGGATTCGAGCTGTCCCACAAAGGATGTCGAGTGCTGGGGGGTCAGTGTCCGGATTGAACACCAACAAGCCTTGGCAACTGCAACCCACGTGCTCAGAGGAAAGATGCTTCTGTGAGGACCAGCAAGGTCCTGGGGACTCCCCAAGCAATGGAGAGTCAGGGCACATCTGGAGCAACCAGGGAAGCCCACTGAAAGTTAAAGTTGCCTTCTCAGGGACCCACAGGCCAAGGGACCAGGGATCGCAAAGGGACCTCAAGAGGAATCACAAAGTGCCAGCCCACGGAACACTCGTGGAGTGTAGGCCAGAAATCTTCAGTGGAATTACTGCTCCGGGTCAGGGCTACAAGTAGCCCAAAGCACAGCTTCAGGGATTGCCGAAAAGCATATGCTGCTGCAAATGTACACGGTGCCCAGGGGTACGGATTTCACGGTCCCCACGAGGGATACGGGCCTCAAAATTGCTGAGAGCGCAGATCGACCTTGGAGACCTTGGAAACCCACCTCCTGTATTGCAGAAATCTTCAGAGTCCTTCGGGAGCTTCGTAGATGCAAACCGGTCAGATGCGTTTAGGTGCCTGCTCAGCAGGGGAGTAACTCCTTTACTCCAAGGGAGATTTTTCAGTCGTCCAGCAAAGCGTAGATCATCGAAGGTTACTTGGTTTCTGTAGCAGAGTTTAGTCCAGGTAATATCTAAAGTCCTGTAGCCTGGGGTTCCTACTTTATACCCAAGGAAGGGGTGGGACAAACTCTGGGGACCTACCTATGGGAGGATCAGGACAGAGGGGTGGCTACACCCATGTCCTTTGTCCAGTTTGCGCCAGAGCAGGGGCTGATAGCCCCTGCAACCGGTTTGAGCTGGACTATGCACGAGGACACCAAATGTGCCCCGAGTGCAGACATCAAAGCACTCTGAGAGTGCACCCACCCAGCCCCAATACACTAAAGCCTGTCTGGGAGGTGGTCACACCTCCCTGTGACAGGAAACCTATTGTCAAGCCTTCCCCTGCCGGAGTTTTGTCCAGCAGCAGGAGGGCAGACTCGTGTCTGTGGCTGGCAGCATCCATTTTGTGATGCCAGGGTTCTGTGAAGCTGGTACCGGGTGTACCGGTGTTGTCATATTTCTCCCTCTAGGAGGGTGGAATCATACCTCCCACACCAGTTACTGGTCAAACACGACATGTTTCCATGCAGCCATTTTAAAGTTAGCATTTACCGCGAGGTTATAATGCACTTAAGTATATATGGTTGGCTGCATCACAAACAACCCCGGAGAATAGGTTCCGAAGGCTGCAGAGGGGCTCTGCTCATGCATGGGCACCCTCTCACATAAAACCCAGCACCCTGCCTTCAGGATTGATAAGGCCTGCTATAGGGGTGACTGATAGGTTTATATGTGCAGTGATTAGCATAGATATAGTGAACCTATATCTAAGTAAGGGGTGCATGCACCACCTTACACAGGCTGCAGTAGCAGACCCGTGGTGTCATTTTAAATTGTCTCTCAGGGGTGGCATAATACATGCTGCAGCCCCTGGGAGGCCTCTGGGGTACCTATGCCCTGGGTACATAGTATACCATATACTAGGGACTTATAAGGGTACCCCAGAATCCAATCTGGAGTGTACCTAAAGTACATGCAATCAATTTAGAGGAGAAAGCAGCTAGACTGGGGTCCTGAATAGCAGGATCCCAGTCAGACTAAGTCGAAAACAGTGAAACATCAGCAAAAAGTGGGGGTAACTATAAGAAGCAGATCCTACTCTCCTACAGGTAGACTCTATATACAAAGAAATGTGAAGCCCTCGATATTGTTTCTTTCCAGAAACTTTTGAGCCCCCAAAATTCCTTAGCAGCTTTTACCGTGGTATATTACTGGTAAATAAAAAAGTCACACGGTTTACCTTCAAATTTTCAGAGATTTGTGTTTTCTCAAAACTAAGCCTACAATAAAACGAGTCATCAGAAACCTTATAAATTATAAGCTATAATTGTAAAATGGAAACACCCATATGTATAGGTATAATTTATGTGCTTGAACGACAAAATGTGTTTTCTTTCATGCATTGCTTAGAACTGGGCTTTCCTAATAATTCACAATTTTGATTGTGTAGTTTGATACAACATGATTCATTAATACGCTTGGAATTCACATTTTAACATTGATTTTATATCTTATACCGTGTATGTCTTGCTGTGTGTTTTCTCCTAAAGGTGTGGACTTTAATTCAAGTTTGAAGTTCTCCTTTGACATTACGCTACCTGGGAAAAAAGCTACAAGAAAAACACAGGGTTCGCGTAAGGTAACATTATATCTTGAATGCACAACGAGCTTCATATGTTGTTTAATGGTCTTTATTGCTTAATGAGTGTAAAAATAGCCTATTAGAATTCAGGAGGAAAATGAGACCTGGAGAAACCTTGGTGTCAAAGAAAAATTAACTTGAGCTGAAAAACAATGTGTCTATTTTATAAAGACTTATATATCCCTTTATTTCCTGTCTTATTTCTTTTGTCTTGTCTATTCTGCTATATTTCACTCTGTTTAAGTTCACACCCACATTATTTCCTCAGCCATATAGATAAGACCTTCCTTTCCTTTCTTCTGTATGTATCCACAGGGCAATGTACAGATGCCGCTGTAGGTGTTAACATATTTGTGTACAAATAATTTTTGGGAAACCGGAAACGCTCTCAGTCTTATTTTCAGCCCTAGAGGACTGATGCCTTGCTTTGGGGAAGGAGTGTGCAACAGATGTCCAATAGGTTTGATCAATCCCGGACTTTCAGCATAGCCATATACGATCATTGGTATACAGTTGATCCAAATAGAACTCATTTACATAGAGGTAATCCTGAAAAAGTGCCATGGATCCATCACTATCCATATTACAAAAGTGCCTCGAGGCCGCAACAGGCATTTAAGCTTGTTATTTGGTGACCCTGAGGCACTTTTGTATTACAGTAAGTAGGGGTTACAAAGACTGATGTGACGATTTCTGTGATATAGTCTGGGTAGGTACATGTTTTGTGTCTGCGGAATCTCAAGTGGGCATTCCCGGATTTGCAGTCATGGAAATGAGAGCCTATGCATGCCCCTTCACCGTCACTATATTACAGATGTGGGCACAGTAGCAAATAGGGTTTGGGGAGGCACACTACCAAGCCAAGAAAGAGGCAGGCACCTATTGGTCTCCCAGAGACCTTCACGTGCATCTCCCTGCAGGATAGTGTAGTCACACACTGCACCCTTCTCTAGGATGATGCCTGACCCTCTCGAAATTCAGGTTAGTTCACTCTCAGGGACAGAGGTGTGGTCTCAAACCGTGACTCTGTCTCTCCCTGCTGTGCCCTGTCTTGGGCACATGCAAACTCAGGAAGGAGTCCACATCAGATGAAGATGTGCTCACAGCAGACCTTGACTGTCCTCTAGAGTAGTGTATTCCAGCTTCGGTGCTTAAACAAATGTTTCCAACTGATAAGAGACTTTAGGTTAAAAGGGGAAGGATCCTGAACATTAGACTGCTGAAGCAAAATGAACTTTGCATTGCGGTGAAGGAAAATGCAGGCTGTATGCACCAGCTCCAGGAATTGGACAGCAGACCTAGAAGAATAAATATCTTTGCTGTTCCCCCAAGCACTCCACCTACAAATTCATACCTCTGAATGTTATGAAGTTTACACCAGTGTCACCAGACATAGGAGTGCTGGTGTAAAGTGAAATTTGTATTGCAATCCTCTGAAACAAGAACATTTTGTAAATTCATTACAGTACAATGGTTATATTTGGAGTGAGAGGGACTGGGCAAGGGAAGGAAAGTACAGGCAGTGCATTTTCAGTAAAATAAGTGGCCTCAGTGGTGGCTAGTGAGCTCTGAAAGCGGTGGGGCGTAAATTCCTCCCTGACATTGAATTGAGCATGCCATTAAAAGATGCGAGCGAGTCCAGGATTTTTGTAGGTGAATACAAGGGGTTGGAAACATTTTAAAACCTCTGCCAAAGTTTGCAATTTATGCATAATTTTCGGCTATATTGGGTAAAAGTTCTTGAATTCTAAAGGGGCACTAATGAAATGTTTAATGATGTGCTAGGCACAGCTCAAAAGATTATTATCCCATCCTAAGTCACCAAACCAAGTAAACATATAGGACATGGTAGGAAAGCCATGGATTGCTCAACATAATGACCTCTAAAAGGTGTGTAGCTGACGAGCTGTATGTATTAATGTCTTGTTATGAACATCTGGTTATGAAAGGTCACAATGCCTATCTATCACATTTCAAAATGTAAATAATATCTTTCTCAACTTCATTTTTCTGGCCATCCCCTTTCTAGTAGATTCTCAGTTATATGTTAAGACTACATTAAAGATTTTCACCACCATTATTGCAGGGCTAGCCAAAATTAAGTTTAAAAATTGGAAACCATAAATCCAGGATGGGCTGCTGCTTTGCAGGAACAATCGGGATTGTGCCAATAATAACCACAATACGCCAGGATGGACCACTATTATGCCAGTAAAAGTAATTTGTTTTCCAGGAGTGTCCACGATATAGCAAGAGCAAGACACTACAATACTTGGATAGCCAAAATAGCTCTAAAAATGGGGACAAGCAGTGCTTAGTTGGGAAAATAATACGTGCAGGTTGTCACAGTTTTCCTCAGACACCCACAGCTAGTGCTTCAGAATGTTGGCATTCAGGAATACCAGGGTATGCTTAGTTTTAATTTCTCCTCTTGCTTCTTTTGTCCACCATCCGGCACTTCCTGTCTCTTTTTTCACTCTCGCAGGATATTTTTTATCTCTGTTTTCTACCTTTGTCACTGCTTTTTCATCATTCTTGTCCACCTTTTTCATCCTTTTCTCTCCGTTGTTCTGTGTCAAAGTTTGATCATTAAAATTAAATACTGGTGCCCAAAAAATGTGTGCCGGTGGGCCCCACCTTAAACCATTGGTTCAAATTAAGCACTGGAGCAAATATGTTACTGATGAGCAAACATTATGCAAGGTTAGCATATCACTAAGAGTGCCCAGAAACATGTCGCCGATGGGCCATCATTGCCCAGAAATATGTCCGTGATAGGTTACCATGTTAAGATTAGCCAATATATCCACCAGTGTGCCTTCAATATTTCAACGATGGTCCTTTATGTCAGATTAGTCAGCACAGTATTTTATTTATTTAAAAATCTTTTTCTTAAATCAGAACTCAGGCTTCGAACATCACATGACAATAACATGGTTGAGTAACAGTGTTTATACAATGGGCCCCAACATAGCACCTCGCTCCTCTGCGCTGTGTATGATCTTAGATACAACGCTTTTAAAGCCAAGCACAACAGTACTTTCTCAGTACCCCTCCAATCCCCATCCTGTAATCCCTCCCACAGTTCTCCAAACATCCTTACCCTCTGTACGCTCTCCAGGCCCCCCCCACACATTTTCCTATTTTTTGGGGCACCCTCTCGCTTTGTAGACCTTACGTTCCACCCTTTGGCACCAGTCTAGGTCCTTCTCCCAGTCAACGTCTACCGACGTAGCTGTGGATCCCCATGCCCTTGCTAAATTGCGCTTAGCAACTCCTGCTGCCAGGTTTCGGTATATCCAGACCAATCCTGCTCCCCTTTAATTCCCAGATGTAGCCAATTGGCATCTTTCGGGACTTCCATCGCTACTACCCTGGCCATTGTCGCCGTCACCTTTGCCCAGTATCCCTGTATCAAGGGTCAGTCCTACAGGATATGAATAAAGGACCCCTCATTCCCGCAGCCCTTCCTGAATCGCAGGGACTCTGCTCTTCCTATCTACAGGAATGTTTGTGTATAGTAAACCCTATGGAATATTTTAAGTTGAACTACACTGCAGATTAGTCAGCACAGTAGATCATGGCTTTTCTTATTAGTTTTAACTAGAATGTCCCTAGGAATGTACACAATCTGTCATGGATAAGTGGCCATGTAAATGTTAGCCAACATGTTTCTAAGTATGCCCAATATATTTCAGGGATGGACCATAAAGTCAGTCATAAACAGCACGTCCCCGGAATGCCGACATTTTGTCACAAATGGGCCACGTTAGGCATGTTAATGCCTTGATGCCCTGATTAACACACACATATGTGCAGAAATGTTCAAACACACACACACAACCACACAGTCACTTACTTATAGTCACTGACACATATTCACGTATACTAACATATGCTTACTCTCATTTATTTGGACATTCAGAAATTAGCACATGCCTGATACATAGGTGTTTTGACTTCTATGATTGGCAATATTCATGGGGGTTTTATCTTTGGATATATAGATCATGTTTATTCCAAAGCTTGTGTGAGGATGTAGGGTTAGACTATTTGTTGGTTACTGAGTTGTTGGCTCTTCTTGCGAAGCAAGCCCAGGCTCACCAGGTATGTTGTGAGATATTCTGATATAATTTACATCTACAGAGAATATTTTTAATCGCTACAGTTAGAAAAAGGTTGAGGAGACAGAGGTCGTTAGAACTAAGCTCTGGAATAGGGTTAAGGGATCAGAGGTTCAAGGTTACCACGTGATAGTGAAGGCCAATATCGTTTTGAAATATATCCTTTAGGGTTAGTGTGATTTCTGTCCAGAACTTGTCAAGCAGTTTACATTTGAACAGCATGCGTTAGTGAGCCAGAGTCCTCTTGACAGTTCCAGCATTGATTTGATTCTATGAGCCCTGATTGAAAGAGTTTCTCGGGTGTCGAGAATGGTTTATGGAGTGCCCTAGTTAGCATTCGGATAAGATGGGAGAAAAATTATTTTTAATGGAGAATTTCCATATGTTTTTCCATGAGTTATCAGGGGGGCTTTTGGGGGTACTTAACTTAGAGGTTTTCATGCCATTTGGTTTGAATTGCTAAGGTGAATTTCTTATTTAAGTTGTTAGAGTTTAAGATACTATATACTCTGGCCACCACATATGGTAAGGTAGATATTTTTGTAACTATATTAATGAGGTTTAATTTGTGTGTTCCCCTGATTTTGTTTAATGCAACCTTTAATTTTAGGAATTTGTTAAAGTCCAAGTTACTTAGGTTGTCTATTGCTTGTAGCTCAGCAAAGGTTTGGGTGTTTTAGGAGAACCTAGGTAGGTCTTAGATATACAGAATGCCTTTTTCTGCCCATCTTGGTCACACAGGGGAGTTACAATCCATATACATTTTTGTATTACCCTAGTGGGATGCGTGCTCTGAGCCTTGAATTTTCTTATTGAAGTTTTTGTCTAGTGCCCAAATAGTGTCTTTAATATTGGGGGAGAAGTGTTGTATTTTGATTGTTTTCATTATTAATGCTGATATTAGGCAAAACGTTCTTAAGAGATCCTTTTCTATGTAGGTCCATACGTTTTTGTCTTTCTCTTTTGGGCAAATCCACTAAGTGGCTTGTCTAATCAGAAATGCGATCTGGTATTTATGGAAATTTGGTAGGCTAATTCCACCTTCTGATTTATGTATTCTGAGCTTGTTCAAGGCTATCCTGCTTTTCTTATGTTTCCCCAAAAAGTCCAATATCAGGATATCAAGGTTCTTGAAGAAACTGGATGAGAGCAGGAGGGGAAGCATGCAAGTGATGACGTTAACTTGGGGGGTAATCATCATTTTAATACTCTCTATCCTACCCCACCCACCATGTAAGAAATTTTGGGGACCGTGTGGAGGGTAAGTCCTTAACCTTTTGGACAAGGGAATCTTCTGCTAGTTTCATTGTATCGTCAAGGTTATGTTTAAATTGCATTTTGAGATATTTGTTTTGGTTTGACTGCCACCTTAATTTAGTTTTGGTAATTATGAAAGGTAAGCAGAGGTTGTTGAGAAGGAAAATTGAATTTTTCTCTAGATTTACAGAGGATTTCAAAACTTCTGCATAGAGAATTATTGTGTTTAGGATCACAGGTAGTGCCATCTCTGCATTCCATAAGGAGATTATGACATCGCCTGCTACGCTGCAGCTTTATATGCGTCGTTCTTAAAGGGGATGTCCTGGATGGATGTGTTCACCCTTATTGCAGCCAGTAGTGGTTCAATTGCTAAAAGGAATAGTAGTGGGAATAAAGGACAACCCTGTCTAGTTCCTTGAGATAAGTGTATTTTATGGGAGTGGTGTCCATTAACTCGTATGCAAGCTGAAGGCCTGATATATAGGGCAAAGATCATGTACACAAAGCTATTGCCTCGGTTCAGCTTGTGCATAACTGAGCACATGAAGGATGAGGAAACCTTATTGAATGCCTTCTCTGCGTCCAAAGCCATGGCAATCATGGGAGGAAAGTGTGTTGGCTTTCTCAATTACGTGGCAAAAAAGCTTAATATTATCGGATGCAAGTCTGCCTTTATTTTAGCCAATTTGGGTACAGTGGATTAGCCGTGGAAGAACCTTCTCCAGTCTCAATACTAGGATGTTCACATAGCTTTTACAGTGTACATTTAGTAAGGAAATAGGTTTGTAAGTTTTTCACTTCTTTGTGTATGACTAAGATTGTTGCTTCAGAGGCTGAGCCTAAGATTTCTCCAGATGTTACAAAACGTTTGTATAGTGCTCACATGTATGGTATTAGGGCATCTTGGAATTTTTTATAGAAGTTTGCTAGAAAACTGTGGGTTTTCAGAAAAACCTGGATGTTTTCAGGATTTTAGTGAGTTAATTACAACCTTGATCTCTAGAGCAGTGATTCTTTGGTTGAGAGAGGTGTTCATGGAGACACTGAGTCGTGGTAACTGTATTTTAGCTAGGTTGTTTAAACATTTATTCTGGTTGGGGAATGTTTGTGGGGGGGATCTAGCTCAGAATAGTAATCTTGAAATATCATATTTATTTCAAGAGGGTCTAAGACTGTATCACCTGATTTGTTTTTGATACCAGAAGTATAGGAATTATACGATTTGTGTTTAAGATAATTTGCTAGCATTCTGCCTGCTTTGTTGGATTCTTTAAATTTCATCTCTTTGTTGCGTTGGGCCAAGGTATGGGCAAGAGTACTAATGATTTTGCTTTATTCATATTGCAACAATTTCAAATTATGTAAGTAGTAGGGTTCGATGTATTGCATAGGTTCTTTTCTAAAAATGTTTTTCAGATTCAAGCTCATTTAGTGATTGGCTTGAGGCATCCCCGGGGGAACTCGCCGGCCGACCAGCTGTGTGTGCACGATCCATAATTATGTCCTGTGGTGCCAGTGTGGGAGCAACACAGTGAAGCAGCCTATGGACATATCCCTTCAGCTCGTTCGTGGCGGTCTGCAATGGAATCCCCTTAATTCTGGATGTTCGCCCTCCTGGACCGATTTTCAAGGTCTTCCACCTGATATCGCAGGTCTGCGTATTTGTCTTGGTGGTCTAAGAGTTCTCGTCGGTGTGCATCCAGCTCTTCATCCCAGGAATCACCAGTGCACTCCAGGTTGTCAACTCTGTGCTCCAGCTTGCCACAGTCTCTTCTGAGGTCCCTGACTTTTGTTGCGATTTCCTGCTTAAGGGTCACAAAGTCTGACCTCAGGGTGTCAAAGCGGGTCTCCACGAATGCTCTGGTGACCGGGGCCCTCCTCTCCATCACGGGCCACCGGTGCAGTTTCGGCAGAGTCAGGGATCCCATCTCCAGCCAGCAATTTCTTATGCAGGGTTTTAGTGAGCATTTCTTTTATTGAGCCTTCCTTCTTGGCAGAGGACCGAGGGGCAGCCATTGTCGGCGCTTAGATCATCTGCTGTGTCCACTAGTATGGGGTCCGAACAGTATAGGGCAGGCAGGAAGCAGACTTCAATGGGGGACCCTTATCTGGCGTCTCCAGTCCACCAGAGAGCTCCGCTCAAGCTCCAGTCACCAGCTGTCGCCGGGTCTCCAATCCCCAATGTTGCACTCCAACGGGGCTCCTCCACCCAGCAAGGCTTCGTTATGGTGGATCTCCTCTCGCTCCTTCCACCGAGCCACTGACCAGGTCTTCAGATGTGGCCCCTAGAGGTCATCCAGTTCGCTGGTACGCCTTGCTTGTCTCTCAACCTTGCTTCTGGTATCACTTCCTCTGCTCCGTGTCACACTCAGCTGCTATTGTGTGATCGCCCCCCACCAGGAGATCCAGCATGGCCCAAATCGTTGCCTGTATCGTTGTTGCACCAGGGAAGTGAGCATCCACCCCCGCCCGTTAGTCAGACCGGGGCTCCCACCAGGTCGCCGTCCAGGCCCCAAACCTCCACACCTACGCAGGTATGTGTCTGTTGGGTATCGGACAGCTTCGGGGGGACTCAATGGTGCCATGCGCACCTCGGCACCTGCTGCCTTTTCCGATTTCCAGCACCTCGTCTCAGTGGGGCTCTCTTAATCGGTGGGCTTCCGCTGTGGTGGATCTCCTTACACAGTTATCACAGGGGGGGGCGATCCCATCCCGCGATCAAGTCAGGCCTCCTCCTAAGCTGCAAGCTAGGCTTCCGCCGGCTGCTTCTCAAACAAAGGCGCTCTGGCCGGGCATCTAACAACCAGGGGGGGTCAGGGCACCGCTCCTCACCTCAGCACTGGCTGCTGTTGCCGCCCTCTTTCTACCTCAGCCAGCTCCGGTTCCGACTTGCGCCTACTAACCGGTCGGGAGCCCCGGGCCGCTTCAGCACCATTTTGCATCTCTTTCGACTCGAAGCCCCGATGTTGTCTCTTTCACTTCAGCGACCAGTCACAGCGATCCACCAACAGCGTCATCTGCACAAGTTAGCCCCCGTAGGCTCAGGCACCTCATTTGCAGGTGAACAGGGCTCGAGGATCACCCCCGAAACGGCTGGAGAAATAGCGGACGGCGGAGCTCACAGAAAGTGCTACTGCCCGGTCGCCATGTTGGCCACGCCCCGAGGCTTGGGTTTTAAAAGAATGAAAGGATTGATTCTGTGTGCAGAAATACTAATTTGGTGATCTGCACTCTCTTCAAATGTCTGTGCTGGTGTTTCATTGAGTATCCCAGCCATTATTCAGTGACTAAGGAACACAGGTATATTGTTCATGGGCAGGCAATCAGTCGGAAAATGGAAAAATAGGAACAAATGTGTATTGTGGAGCAACCAGCTCAGCTATCTAAATGAACTCTTGCAAATATACACAGCAACATTGTTGTTATATTTACATGCAGGAGAACTGTGTGTCATGAAATTACATTCTTGTTTACCTTGGAAGTGACCTCGCCAGTTGGAGCTGTGGTGCCTGGCCTCAAGGTGTCACAGGGTTGCTGCCAGAATGAACTTCTCGTATTTGCTTAAAGAAATCGTCCTCCTTGTCCTACAGCAGTTGCAACATGCAATTTTATGGAGTTACTGTTTTCTTGAAAAGACGGTTTTATTAGGACTGTCATATCATTTGTGAGACTTCATAATACCTACTGCAGTAGTTCTTGGGCATCAGCCAGAATGCCTGTCAAAGGTCGAGTATCAGAGTGGACACTGGAAATATGTTTGTCTTTTTGAAGTGATTGTATGCACGGAATGCCTTTGGACAGGGATACGTGTATGCAGCTGTGGCTTCGTGTAATGACCTGTAGAAGGAACGAAAGCAGTACCAAGTAAGTCACTTGGGACTGCGTAATGTAAACTGCATTTACTACGTATCAGGCAGGATTCCTGTTGAAGGTCTGGTTTCAGAGTGGATATTGGAGTTATTGTTTTATTTAAGTTTTTGCTTTCATTGAATGCCCTAGGACAGAGTTGAGTGCACACAACAGTGTGGTGTTCATGAAATGGTCCATGGACATAATTAAATCAGTACAGAGTGGCTCACTTGGTGAGGGGGCCCTGTGTAGTGTAGAAACGTGCACGGAATACAGAAAGATAGGGATGAATACCATGTATATGGCCCTGCAAGGTGTGTGAGATTTGGAAGTGCACACATTGCCCTATACAGAGATGACAGCAGGAGTGTAAGCACAGAGTTCCCTAAGAAAGGGTAGGTGTAGAATACCTATGTCAGGAAGACTACTGTTACGCTCTAAGACGGGGTCAATGCATTGCTATATGTTATGTTTAGTCTGCTATGGCGGAGTGAGAGCAGAAGAGTAGAATGCACAGAGTGAAAGCAAAGGTTTATTACCTTATAATTATAATACCTATCTCAGGAATGAGTTTAGTATATGGCCATGCTAGTGATGTGGGAGTTGAAATGCAGAGAACGTCCTATAACAGCAATGAATAGAGTGATATTTAATTCACGTAATTCCCTATTCCAGGTGTTAGACGTGTCAGCCTTAGGGTGGTCTTCCCTCAAATTTTTGCCTTCATCCCTCCTGTTTTACTGAATTTGTTTTTGCTGGCCTTAGAACTCTGTGCGCTGTACCACTGCTAACCAGTGCCAAAGTGCCTGTGCTCATTCCATAAAACATGATAAAATTGGCTTACACCTAATTGGTATATTTAATTTATTTATAAGTTAAATGCTGCTAGTGGGCTGCAACATTTATTGTGCCAACCACTTAAGAACGGCTATTGAAGCCTGCATATAGTGTTAAACTGCCAATTTGACTTGGCAAATAAAACTCTTGCCAGGCCTAAATTCCCTTTTTATGATATATGTCACCCCTAAGGTAGGCTCTATACCACCCATAGGGCAGGGTGCATTGTATTGAAAAAGTTGGTCATATACTTGTAAGTTTTGCATGTCTGGATAGTGAAAAATCCTGAATTCATTTTTCACTACTGTGAGGCTTGCCTCTCCCACAGGATAACACCGGGTTACCTTATTACATTTAATAAGTGATAACTTTTGTTTGGCAGCAGGTAGAAATGTCATGTTTGGTGTCTAAGGAAATGTAATCTTTCATGGTAAAGTCGGATTTTAATTTAAGTCACAATTCTGAAAATGCCATTTTTTGAATGTCTGCATTTTCTTGTCCTAACCATTTTGTCCTTGAAGTCTGTTTACAGGGTCTCATGACTAAGTGTCGTTGGCCTTTTTATATTATCCCAGACAGTCACATTATAGAGGGACAGGGTGTTGTCAGGATGGGTCATTCAAGTAGAATGAGGGGGCAGAGCTGTGCAAAGCCCCACTTGCACTTCAAAGACCCTGCCTCAGCTCACACACAAAGAACTTCACACTAGCATAGGGACTGCAGACAGACGGCGACCTGGGCAGGGAGGCGGGAAATTCCAGACACTTCTGTGGGGGGAAAACCCCAGATGTTTCTTCCATTTCAAGGCTGGCACCAGGAAAAAAATTTGAACCCTCAGACCCACTATTCACTTAACTTATAGACCTATGGAAGGACGCTCAGAGCACTGCCCTGCTGCCTGTGGCCTGCTTTGTACTTCAGAGGACTGCACTGCTGCACCAAGAGGACTGCCCTGCTTCCTGAAGCCTGCTTTCTATCTTGAACCTAAGACTTCCAGAGTGACTCCAAGGGCCTGTTGGTTGGTCTCCCTATCAGAGCCTCAGGGACAGAGAGTGCTCCATCCATCTTGAACCCGCACTTGGAACCAGTCTGAGTGAGTCCGACCCTCGTGCTAAAGGTTCCCAGGTAGCCTAAATCCAAAACATGGGACTTAAAACATTTTCTGCCCAAAAGTGCTCTGAGAACTGGGAGGAGACCAAGACCAACCTGCTCGTTGATAGGTCCAAGGTGCATTGACGGCCGGCCTGACTTCGTGGAAGCTCCCTCTACATTCTTCTCCGCAGCTGAAAATCCTGTTCAGTGGTTCCTCACTCACAGAAGGAGTATCCGGCCTTCTGGAGCCCTCTTTAGCTACAGCTTGGAGCTTCGTCCTGCTGGAGGTTTTTGACTTCCATAAAAGAGACCAAGTCAAAGCACAGAAATCTTCACCACAACTTCGTCCAGTGGCTTCCTGATGATGAGACTTCCTCCTCTGACACCGCCGTCTGCCTTGCCCGCACTTCTCAGTTTAAAACTGTTTTTATTGATTTATGCAGTAAAACATTACATTACTGGTATAAGCATGTAGTGACAGACATAATACAGAGGAGCGAGGATAATGTCCTTGTCTCTCGAAAGCAATGCATAGTACGAAGATGCAGTAGTGCAATCCTTAATGACATCTACATTCACGTTTTGCGTACATTTCAACAAGGCAGGTCATAAAGTACAGATTTGACATTGAACGTGGCATTGACCATACATGAGTTGAAGGAACTAGCAGCACAACACTGTCTGACAGCAACATCACAAGACTGGTACATTATGCAGTGCATTATATCACTAGGCATGTCATGAAAGTAGAGGAAATGTAGAAGGCAGTCCGATATATGCCCTACACACATCCCACGCATTCTCTTACATTAACATCACTGTGGCGCCTCCGTTTCTGGAGTGTCAGTCAGGGCATCTTGTGGGTGCGCTAGCAGGTAGTTTTTGAGAGGGTCCCAGATATCCTTAGGCCGTGACGCCCGGGGGAGTGTTTCTGCATAGTTAGTCAATTGCTCTTGACAGTATATTAAGTCAGTGAGCCATTCTTTAAACTTGGGCGCTCGTCCTCTGCCCCATCGAGAGGCCACGCAGCGTTTAGCCAGCAGCAGAGCAGTATTGAGATAATGGCGGTATGGTTTGAGGATGAACTTGGTGTAACCTAACAAAGCTGCCAGTGAAGTGCACTCTAAGGAGATTGTTGTCATCTGCTCCATGGCATCAAAGACCTGTCCCCAGTAATCACTCACCCCTGGACACTCCCAGGCCAAGTGAAGGAAGTCAGCGCTTGGGGTGCCGCATCTATCGCAGCGATCCGAGTCTTTTAATTTATATTTATACATTTTGACAGGAGTGTAGTACAAGCGTTGTAAAAATTTAAAATGCGTGATGCGCAATCTGCTACTTGCAGATATTTGCTCGGTTTGTAGACAACAGTATGTCCATTGTTCATCTGTCAGTTCGCAACCTAATTCCGAGTTCCAGCGTGCACGGGAGGGGCAAGGAGACTCCTCTTGTTGAGTATGTATGGTATGATAAAGCGTGGAAACCAGGTGCCCCGGCGAGGTGGCCTGTAGCATCAGGTATAAGGGGGCGAGACTGAGGGGTTCCTGAGGGAACTCCGGGGTGATAGATCTGACGCCTTGACGGAGTCATGTGTAAAGAAAGATATCTAGAGGAGAGGGCTGGAGCTCATGGAATATGTGATCTAGCGATCTAAACGTCCCGTTGTGGTAAAGATCTCCCCATGTCACAATTTTGGCCCGTTCCAGAAGGTTGATAAATCCTTTCTCTTGGAGCAGTTGCATGCGAGGGTGGTATGAAAGGGGAAGCAACGGTGAGTACAGCATGGGGTGTTGCAGAATAGCCAGAATGTGATTCCAAGCATCTATCGTGCATGTAATTGTGGTGGGCGCTTTATCCCTTGGACGAGTGGTGGCGCAGAGCACGCCAGCTAAAGGTATGGGATCTGCCAGCCACTGCTCTGCTGCGACCTGAGGCATATATCTAGGGGGGTGGAACCAATAATAAGCATAATGGGCCTGCGCGCATGTATAGTAAAGCTCAAAATTCGGAATATCAAATCCTCCCTGCGCATAGGGCTTAGTGAGTATATTCCATTGCAGGCACGGCTGCCTGCCCCCCCATACCAGCCTGATCATTTCAGACCGCAGTGATTTTAAAAAGTGTCGTCCCGGATGGTACGGGATGTTGAGGAAGAGGTACAGAAGTTGCGGGAGCACAACCATTTTAATTAAGGAGTCTCGCCCCGCCATGGAAAGCAGCAGGGAGATCCAACGGGTGACGCACCCTGTAATGCGGTCCAGAGTGGTACCATAGTTGAGGCGTATCAGCTCCTCTCTGTCCCCGGAGTTGCGGATCCCCAAGTAACGCATGTCTGTATCACACCACTCCAACGGGAAATCCAGGGGAAACTGAGTGGCCGCAGGAGTGAGTGGGAAAATTTGTGACTTTCCCCAATTGATGTGGACCCCAGACAATTTCCCAAAGACAATGAATTCCCACAGTAGAGGGTTAATGTTGTGCTGTGGGTCCCTGACATAGAGGGTGATATAATCCGCATAAAGAGAGAGGAGGATCTGGCGCAAGTTGCACCGTAGTGCCTTGTCCTGGTGGTGTTGCCGCAGTTTAGCCGCCAGTGGTTCAATTGCCAGAGCGAAGAGCAGGGGGGACAGTGGGCACCCCTGTCGGGTACCTCTAGTGATGGGAAAGGCTGTAGACAGATGACCATTAATTAGGACTTTAGCTGTGGGGAGCTGGTATAACAGTCGTATCAGGAGAGAAACAAAGGAGGGAAGCCCATCCGCTGCAATACCCCAAGAAGATAATCCCACTCCACAGAGTCAAACGCCTTGGGGGCATCTAAAAACACTGCCGCCAGCGGCAGTTCGGGATCAACATTATGCAGGATTGAGAAGAAGGTGCGGAGATTATGGGTGGTTGCTCGCCCCGTACCAAAGCCTGCTTGATCAGGGAGAACCAATTTTTCCATTAGCAGGTTTAATCTATTGGCTATATCCTTGGCCAGGATTTTTGTATCGCAATTAATGAGGGACACCGGTCTGTAAGAGTCGCAATGAATTGGCGATTTTCCTGGTTTGAGAAGGGAAGTAATGAGTGCTTCTCTCATGGAGGGGGGAAGTGTGCCAGTCTCAAGGGAGTCTTCATAAATCTCTTTAAGAATAGGGGCCAGCTGGTCTATATATGTTTTATAAAATTCAATGGGTAACCCGTCAAGGCCAGGGGCCTTGCCAGATTTCATATGCATTATAGCTTCCTGTATCTCATCTAGTTCAAAGGGAGCGCATAGGAACTTCCGTTGTGAATCTCCCAGCCAGCCTAGTGCTACCTCCCCCAAAAAGTCATCCAGCTCAAGATGGTCTCGCCTTTGTGATGTGTAGAGAGAGGTGTAGTGCGTAGTAAATGTGGTGAGTATGTCAGTGGTATCGCGATAGATTACTTTCCCCGGGACCAGATATCTCTAAGATGTAATTGGAAAAGCGGGGATCCGTATTGTTTCGGCCAGGGCCTTCCCAGGTCGCTCGCCCTCCCCATATCGATGGGCCACCCAGTATTTACCCCTAAACCGTGTCTCACGGTCTGCAGTAGCGGTGTACTCCGAACGTTTATTACGGAATTCATGTTGGGCTTGGCTATCACTCCCCATGTGGAGACGTCCCTCAAGCGTTTTAAACTCGGTCTCCAATTGTCGCAGTGTGCCCTGTATGTCTCGTAAGATCCCTGAACTTTTCGAGATACAAAATCTGTGAATTGTGACCTTGAAGGCCTCCCAAACCATTTCAACGCTGTCCACCGAGCCCTTGTTTCTTTGGAAGAAATCCTGAATTTCTTCTCCCAACTCACTATGGAATGCTGTGTCGAGTAGCGCTAAAGGTTGCAATCTCCAACTGCTACGCGGGGTGCCATAGCGTGGGTATACGAGTGTGAGTTTAACAGGGGAATGGTCAGAGTATGTTCTAGCCAGATGCTCGATAGTAGTTACCGATGGACCTAGTCCGCGGGAGATCAGACAGTAGTCCAAGCGGGCCCAGGAAGCAGCCTGCGCGGTAAAATGTGTGCCTTCCGTTTTATGAGGATGTATGTAGCGCTAGGCGTCTAGTAATCTATTGTCAGTCACTATGCCCTGCAGTGCCTCGTGTGATCTATTATAATGATGCGGTGCTGGGTTAGACCCGTCTACGGCAGGATTAAGGGCAACATTGAAATCTCCCACCCATGTTATATGAGTAGAGCCTATCTCCATGATCTTTCCCCAAAGTGTGGTAAATAAGTCAGGGGTGCTATCTAGGGGTAGGGTTTTTAGTAAAGACAGGAAGATTGGCGCTCAAGCTAGTTTGCGTTGTGTCTATAGAGCCAAAGTATGTATGGTGCTGCCAGGTCGGGGGAGATACCCTGTAACCCCCGTGAATGTGAGAGTCCAAGAACCCACACCAATAATGAGAATACTGTCCCGGGCACACGTAATGTAGGATAAAACAATGGTTGAAAGTCTCGTATTGTACCAATATCTATGGTCGACACCAGAATGCTAATCAAATGAATTTAATGCTGTAACAATGAAAAATCGAACAACCAGCCAACACGTGTTTTGTCACATGAGGGAACTATCCCGTGACTTCTTCAGGGCTCTGTGTGGAAAATATACCGTAGAAGACAGGACATAACAGTGCGCCGGAATAGGAAGATGCGAAGGGTAGTACGCAAAGGAAGGATAATGAAGGATACTGTCCAGTGTCTCACGGAGGCGTGGGGGGAACGGCATGTAGGCCGATATGAAGAGATTGATCTAGAGTGTTCGATGCTGCGGGGGGAACGGCGTGTATGCCAATCTGACGAAGCTTATCTCGAGTGTTCGTGGCTGCGGGGGGGACAGCGTGTATGCTGATCAGAAGAGATGAATCTCGAGTGTTCGTGGCTGCCGGTGGGGAGACACTGACACAGGGTATCCGGAAACCAACCCTGTGTCAGTGTCTCCCCACCGGCAGCTATGTACACTCGAGATTCACCTCTTCTGATCAGCATACATGCTGTCCCCCCCGCAGCCATGAACACTCGAGATTAGCTTAGTCAGATCGGCATACACGCCGCTCCCCCGCAGCATCGAACACTCTAGATCATTCTCTTCATATCGGCATACACGCCGTTCCCCCCACGCCTCTGTGAGACACTGGACAGTATCCTTCATTATCCTTCCTTTGCGTACTACCCTTCGCATCTTCCTATTCCGGCGCACTGTTATGTCCTGTCTTCTACGGTATATTTTCCACACAGAGCCCTGAAGAAGTCACGGGATAGTTCCCTCATGTGACGAAACACGTGTTGGCTGGTTGTTCGTTTTTCATTGTTACAGCATTAAATTCATTTGATTAACATTCTGGTGTCGACCATAGATATTGGTACAATACGAGACTTTCAACCATTGTTTTATCCTACATTACGTGTGCCCGGGACAGTATTCTCAAGAAGTCAAGGGTGTCAACATTAGGGCCATAGCAACATGCCAAAGTAACCGATTCCGTACCCAGCCGCCCCCATGCAAGACAATATCTCCCATGGTGATCTATTAATGTCCCAGCCAGAGCAAAGGGAGTCCGTTTTTTGATAAGGATGGCCGTTCCTCTAGCATACGAGGAATAAGAGGAAAATATCCTGTGGTCAGCCCATTTATGTGCAAAGGTGGTCGTGTGCCGGGGATTGATGTGGGTTTCTTGGAGTAACGCAACATGAATCTGGTGTCGGTCCAAATATGCCAGTATCTGGCAGCGTTTCCGCGGATCCCCCAACCCTCTAACATTCCATGTGATGATCTGCAATTTCTGGTTAGGTGTCAGACTATTCATGTGTACTAGTTGCCTGTGGCAGGCGGCATGCTGGCAATGTGACGATTGTGGAGAGAACAGGAATATAAGCACATTTCTGTCTGTCATGCTGTGTCATGTATAGATCAAGAAACACAAAAGCAAACACCCGTCCCCCCCACCCACTGAAGCATCCCAAACATGCCAGAAATACCTTACCCAGCCCCCACCCAAACACCCAAGTATTTCAAAAACAAGCTGCATACAACTTTGCAGCAAAGTTCAACGGGGGAAGGGGGAGATCTTCTAGGGTCATGCACGTTCACTCCTCGCCCTCAAAGAGTCAGAGTGTTGGTATCGACGACCCCTGAGAGAGCTGAGGGTGCTCGGTGCTAATCGTCTCATGGACCCAGTTTATTACTTATCTGTTGTACAGGGACGAAAAACCCCGCTCTGGATGATGTATAGTTTGGCATTTCCACAGTGTCATGTCTTCGCGATGCCCCAGGCATCATAGGTAGTGCTCTCTGCATGCCGCAAATGAAAGTTACTCTGTGGCCGGTGATGCCGGTCTGGATGAAGCGTCCGGTGAGGCAGAGGCTGCATTCTGGCGTTTAAGGCGCTTCAAGAAGTCATCTACTTGTTGGGGTTTAGTGAAGAAGAGTTGTTTGCCTTGATGAGTGATTCTCAGCCGGGCGGGATATAACAGCGCATAGTCTATTTGGGCCTGACGGAGCTTCTGTTTAGCGGGTAGGAACTTGCGCCTCTCCTCCTGTACAGCTGCGGTGAAGTCTGGGTAAATGGTGAACGCATTGCCCTCAAAGATAAGCTGTCGTTTTTCTCGGGCCATCTGAAGGGCAACATCGCGATCCCGATAATTGAGGAGCCGAGCGATGATGGGCCGTGGCGTGCTCC
Source organism: Calotriton arnoldi (assembly GCA_963921515.1). Classification (NCBI taxonomy): domain Eukaryota; kingdom Metazoa; phylum Chordata; class Amphibia; order Caudata; family Salamandridae; genus Calotriton; species Calotriton arnoldi. The sequence goes on from CAWUFW010023568.1 coordinate 60,727, forward strand.
CCGGAGGCAGTCGAGGACCCAACGACCGATGCGCACGTTCGACAATAAATTGGGAAGAGAGGGATTCGGCGCCAATCGTTGCCAGCAACATTCTTTCTACGTACTCCTCCATCTTCCCAGTGTTGGTACTTTCCGGGATGCCAAGGACGCGTATGTTGTTACGCCTGCTTCTAGCTTCAATGTCTTTGTTTTTCGCCGCTATGATCTTCAGAAGTTTGTCCATTTGTGCCACATTCGTCTGGATATGAGATGTGGCGTCCTCAGCATCAGAGATACGGTGCTCTGTTTCTTTAATGCGCTCTTCGTGGCCGTCGAGTTTGTGTACAATGGCGTCCATTCGCGTGGTCATGGCATCCATTTTGTCCGCAATGGTAGTGAGGCCGAGCCTGACCTCAAGGAGAATGGCTTTCACATCTTCGTCCGGCGAGAGAGCTGCCCCCTGTGCGGGTGTCCCACCAGTGCCATTAGGCTCTTCTTGGTGTAAACGGGCGCTTTTCTTTGCCTCAAACGTCAGCCGTGGCTGTTTTGCGTCCGGTTTCCCCATGTTTAGTTTGTTGCAGCTAGAAAGAACAGCGGTGACGGATGAGTGCGCGATGAGCAGTCCCCTCACACGTGGACCGAGGAGTTCAGACCGCCCTCGGTCCGCTCAATCAGCGAGAGCAATAAGGTATGTCAGGATCGCCGTTATCCTCGCGTGGGCCAGTCTCCCAAGTATACGCCACCCTCAAGGCGTCAGCGATGTGTCGGCCGCACTTACGCGTATCTCGGCACGCCCCAGCCACAGACCACCAGCGGCGGCTAGGTGGGAGGCCACACGGGTCACACAGCTGTGATTAGGCCCAGAGAGGCAGCGTGGCGAGGAGCAGCTGAGGGACAATACTTGCCAATCAGTCTGATGATGAAGTAGGCTCCACAGTCAGCGCTTTTGCAACCACGCGGCGTTCTTTGCCAGAGGCTTGCATAGGCAAGGAGCACTTTGACTTCAGAAGCAATGTCTCAATAACTCGCACAATAGGGCAGCAAGCGATTATATAGGGCTCAGGATGAAGGTCTTGAAGCACAGTATAGGCATCCCTTAGTCTACAGGGGAGTTTCCAGCCATAGCGCCGGACAGCAGCGTCGCTCGGGTTGAGGAGGTGCAGGGCAATGGCCACCGCGGAACTCGTGCAGCAGGTAGGTGGGACCTCCAAGGCCGCGCGGCCGTCAGGTCAAGCAGGAATCTCAGCCGCAATGTATTCACCGCAGGCTCGAGTGGGTGCCGCGGCAGGAGCACAGCCGTGGCTTGTCGAGCAGATGCGGGAGAATTATGTGGCGTCGCTTAGAAGTGGGCCCGCCACCCAGGGACCAGCGTCAGTTGCAGCGCACCTCGCGCCGTGGAGCAGGAGGAGAGCCACGGGGGCGAGGCAAGGAGGAGGCGCCACCCCGGCCCCGTCCAGAAAGAAAAGCAGCGCTTTCAGCAGTCCACAACGGAGGCAGGACCTCGCGCACTCACCCCGTAATCCAGGCACTGAAATCACAGGCCGCTCCAGTAGGGCCCAGTCACCACGTGGGCGCCTCGGTGCTCCCGTGACACACCTCGCCCAGCAGCAGCTCCGGGCGGGTCAGGCCCTCTCGGCGGTGGCAGTAAGTTGCGGGGCTAGCGGCTGAAAGGAGCTTGCGATATGCACCAAACTCACAGCACGAGTGCACGGGGATTCAGTCACCTCAAAGCATTAGTTATTGTGCAGTTGGGTCCACCTGGGCAGGATAATTGAGCGGATAATTGCGCCGAGCTGCAGGAGCCTCACAACAGTGCGGCCATCTTGCTCGTGCGCCACCTAGCGCCCCCTTCTCAGATATTTTTCTTTTAATATTCTTCAAAGTAAGCGGAGACTGAGCCCAATCCACGTTGTGTATCCGAACTGCGCTCATCACGGTCGACCACAACTTTTGACTTTGCCCTGGTCTCATGCAACTAGATGTCCGGGATTGGGTCTTTGCTCTTTTAGGTGCTATTTTTCACATTAAACTTTACAAATTCATAACTCCGGTTCTACTGATAGGAGTTTTGTTGTTTTTGTGTCAAATAATTTATTAAAATTTTCCTCTACATTTCTAAATTGATGTGGGTGGTAGGTTTTTTTTGCCTTGTGTTTTCACTTTATTACTGTTTAAGTGCTGCATAAATACTTTACACATTACTTATAAGTTAAGCCGAACTGCTTTTCTGCCAAGCTACCGGAGGGTTAAGCACAGGTTAATTGAGTGACTTTTTGTGGTTCACCCTGACATGGGTTGTGGCTGTTGCTTGAGCAGGGTTTCCTCCCCCAACCAACAATCCAATTTCTCACAACAGGGATGAGAGCAGCGTGTGATCCTGCTAGTTGAGTGGGAGCTGAATTTCACAGTTTGCCTTGTGACAGGGATGGGTGCAGTGAATGGCCCCACTAGTGGTTTGAGAGTTGAAGTGCTGGGACTGTCCTATGACATGGATGAGTGCAGTAGTAGTTAATGCACAGAATGCCTCATAAAAGGGGCGAGCGCAACGCTACTGAATGCACAAAGTGCACTTTGACAAGGTAAGTGTACTGGTATGTTGCATGGAATGCCCCATGACAGGTTTGAGTGTAGCAATGTATGTGGCATGGCAGGCCCTAAGATGAGCCAGCAGAAAGTTTCATTGCACATTAATCAGGGCTAATTCTGTTCTTAGTATGTTGTATTGGTTTTAAGGAAGGTTATTTGAGTCTGGGTTGTACTCTGTACTTCTCTTACTAAAGTCTGAGGCAAGTCTCAGATTTTTATGGTCATTGTGAAGGCGACAGATATGTTTGGTTGTGCTTCCTTATTACTCAGTTTATGCATTCACTCTAAGGGAAGGAGATAGTTTGGAATCTGTTTCTTCTATGCCCTTATTGGCCTTCTTCCGACTAGCCGGGAATGTTAGCTCTATATGGAATGTTGGCAATGTTATCCTGTGTGTATGTCAAAGTAAAGATCAGTTGGAGGAGGAGCCTGGGCAGGAAGCTCCCAGCTCCTGATGCGGCATCTAGGCAGGTATTTATCATCTGTACTTTATTACTAATAAAGGTGCTACCTACAAAAACGCAGGGCTCCAGTGTCTACATGTACATCATTACAATCTCCTGTATTTCTTCATCAATAGCCTCTTTGCTATAACGTTATCACACTTAGTTGAAGTCATTCTGCAGCAGGATCCACAAACGTTTTTTTTTGTCAAAAATCTTTTTATTCAGCATCATATGTAATACCACATACAGAGTACAGTAGGGTGCACAGATCCCTTTTTTTTGTTTACATTTTTTTTATTATTACATGATGTCATAAATACCAATATCAATATTCGACATAACATACCAATTTAACATTTAGACAATAAAATAAATGAAAAGACAAAGTAGTCAAAAAAGGAGAAGAAAACAAGAAAGCAATAAATTATAAATGGAGATCATCATCATGCAAAATGATTACATTTTTTAAATCCGCCCGCTACCACCCCCCACCCGCCATGCAGGAGTTGTGCAGCATCCCGTATCTTCTAAAAAAATCCTCTATCTTTCTAACCATTTAGTCATTGGTTCCCAGATTTTTAACCCTTTCCTCCAAGCCTGTATTCCTCTTTTCTCATAAATAGCTTTCTCAAAGTTGTAATTAGCCATTAGGCGTAACAGCCATTGATAAAAAGTTGGGGGGAAGGATCCAGCCAAGCAGAAGCCAGGCATAATCGTAGTATTGCCATACCGATAAACAACAATTTTTCTCCAGGTTTCCCTTGTAGATCCGAGTCCACCCCTAGTCCAATCAAAGATGGGGAGAGGACAATAACATACCCAAGCATTTCACTAAAAAGGTAGAAATATCTTGTTTTAAATTTTTTAACCCACTACATGTGGCAAACATATGGTTTAAATCTGCCTGATATAATGAACATCTAGGACATAAAGTCCCTCTCCCTGTCCCCCATTTTGCTATTTTCTTTGGGGTATAATAAAGTGAAAAACAAGATTTATAGTACTGGGCCTGGAGTCGGGCCGGGATTAAAGTCTTTTGCGCTAGTTCTAATGAGTGATTGAATAATTCTTCCGAGATTCCTATTTCTTCTTTCCACTTTCTTGCACGAGCTTCTAAATCATCTGGTATTAATTGATTAAATGACTTATAAATGGCACTGATAGGTGGTGGTTCAATCTTTCTCAGATTGTCTATAATATAATTATTACCAAAACCACTCGAACCTCCACACTTTTTACTTAAGAAGTCACGGATTTGAAGGTATTTAAAAAAGTGTCTCCTATCTAAATCATAATTTTCCCTCAGATTTTCAAACGAAACAATACCTGTTTTTGAATAGAAATCCCCCAATTTGGATAGCCCTTTTTCCTGCCAATTCTTAGCAATAGAATCTCTAAAAATTTCTGGCAGATTATAATTATTGCCGATTGGTGTATAACAGTTTAACCGGCCTAATCCAAGCAATTTACGAACTGATTTCAGAGCCTTAAATCCACCAGCCAGTGTCAAACGTACCTTCTTATAATGACAGTCATTTAGGAATCTCCATGCCCATCCCCAAGCTTTATCACCCATTAAAAGTTCGATCGGTGTTGGTATATCCTCTAAAGTTCTTTCTCTTGGTTTTTCTCCAATGAGAGTCAAATTACTCAAAATAGAACAGACCAGATAATATAATCTTACGTTAGGAAGCGCAAGTCCGCCTCTTTCTTTTGGCAAAGTTAAATACTTATAAGCTCTTCTTGGCTTTTCATAAGCCCAAACAAATCGAGAAAACAGATCTTCAATTTTCTTCAAACAGTTAATACTAAATTCTAAAGGTATTGCTCTAATATAATATAAAAATTTAGGAAAAAAAGCATTTTTATTATATTGCATCTTCCTATAATTGATAAATGTAAATTGTGCAACCGATTTAATTCAACTTTGGTTTTAGCTATTAGGGGATCAATATTATCCTCGACAATATCCTCTATATTTGTCATAATATTAACTCCAAGATATGTAGCCTTATCAACCTGCCTATTGTCATTATTCATATCTATATTTTTACATAAAATTTGTGTTTTGGAGCTATTAAGAGAATATCCGGAATATCGACCAAATCTCGCCGCCTCTATCTCTATCTCACTCATAGTAGTTTCCGGGTTAGCAGTCAATATAGCTACGTCATCGGCATAAGCCAATATCTTAGTTTCCCAACCTTGAGAAATAATAGGGCTAATGTTTGAATTAACCTCCAGTTGTTGTAAAAAGAGTCTATATATAAGGCAAACAGAAGCGGCGAGCTTGGACATCCTTGCCGTGTACCTCTTGTTATATTAAATGAATCTGTCAATTCCCCATTTATATAGAGCTTCGCTGTAGGTTGAAAATAAAGCATTTTAAATGCTTGTATAAGTTTTGGACCAATTCCGGCCCTTGCAAGTGTCTCCCATAAAAAAGCCAGGAGACCCTGTCAAAGGCCTTTTCCGCATCCAGCAAGATCAATGCAGTAGGATCCTTTGTGATGTTTGCGACATCAAAAAGCGATATAGCCCTTCTAATATGGTCTATAGTACCACGCCCGGAATAAAGCCATGTTGTCTTGGTGAAACAATTTTGTGAATGACCCCCGACAGACGAACAGCTAAGATTTTGGAATAAATCTTGCTATCAGCATTTATCAAGGTAATCGGGCGATAAGAAGCAGGTTCTAGAGCTGTTTTGTGCTTCTTAAGAAAAACAATAATTTTTGCTTGTGTCCATGAATCAGGAGGCCTCCCTCCTTTATATACATGCTCGATTAGCTGCTGCATACCTCCCTTTAATTCAGTTGAAAATTTCTTATAGAATTCCATTGGAATACTATCTAAGCCGGTGGCCTTACCACTAGGGAGACTATTAATGCATAATAAAATATCAATTCATTGAGGGGCCACTTCTATTTGCATCTGTTCATCCAGGGATAATCGTGCAGCAGGAAATTGATCAATATAAGCTTTAATATCTCTCAAGTTATCAGGATTAGTCTCGCAATACAATTCCTGATAATATCGAAAAAATACCTTGCGAATCCCTTCTGGGTCAGTAATTTTACCTTGTAAACTATCATTTATAGCTGTAATTGAATTCCGTGTTGCTTTCTTTCTTGCCTTAATCGCTAAATGGTGGCCAACCTGTTCGCTACATTCGTAAGCTTCCAGCCTCCATGCCATTAGTCTCTCTGCTGCTTTTTTTGCTATTATCTCCATAAGGGATGATTTGGCTGCCATTATCTTTGCAAGCGACTCTGTAGGATCTCCCGCACCTTGTATGACTGTTATCAATTCTTCTTCTGCCCTCGCCAGACACTTTTGTTTATCGCTTAATAGTTGACGTTTTTCTTTATTCTGAGCTATGTTATGTTATGTTATGTTAATGAAGTTTATAACGCGCTCAGATACTCCCAGGAGTGTCCCGGCGCGAGCCTTGAGGTGCAGCTAGAAAGAGAATCGCAGGTTAAAACAGAAGTGTTTTGAGCTGTTTTTTAAAAAGACTAAGATCATGGGTGTTACGCAACGAGAAGGGCAACAAATTCCAGGCGGTGGCTGCCCGAAATGCAAGAGATCTGCCCCCACTCTTTGACGGCGGACACGAGGTAGCCGGGCAAGGTGCTGAGATGCTGACCTCAGATCTCTGGTAGGGGTATAGAACTCAAAGCGCTTCCTTAGGTAAGCTGGCCCTAATCCGTGGAGAGCACGATGGGCAACCACAAGGGCTTTGAACTTGACGCGCTTAGTGACCGGCAGCCAGTGCAGAGTGCGCAGATGTTGTCTAACGCTGCTTCTGATAGGAATGTTAAATAAAAGCCTGGCTGCTGCATTCTGGACGACCTGCAGTTTATTAAGAGAATAATCCGGTAGACCAATGTACAAGGCATTGGCGTAATCAAGGCGGGACAAAATCAACGCCCTGGTCACTGTTTCCCTTGCATCCCTAGGGAGCAAGTGAAAACCTAAATGTTTCACCGCGTATTGCTGCTTTCAATGCATCCCACACTACTTCTATCCCTGTACTACCCAAATTCTCTCTAAGGAATTGAGGGATCCATATTTTCATATGTGTACAGTAGTCGTTATTCATAAGTAATGAACGTTCGAAACTCCAATTAATCATTCTTCTACTTCCCGACCCTGTCCCTTTAAATTCAACAACTAGAGGATTATGATCTGATATTATACATGGTGTTTTCTCTATTGAGCAAAGGTGCAGAATAGAATGTGATGCAAATATATAATCTAGCCTCACAAGTTTGTTATGTGGATAGGAATAATATGTATACCCAGGGTCTTGGGGGTATTGTGCATGCCAAACATCCATAAGTGCTTGTTCGTGACATAATATCATCAAAGCTCTCAGTACCTTAGGTTTCCTACCTTTATAAATCCATTTCTTATCAGTACTAATATTCTTGCTAGCAGGTAGGTTTATATTAAAATCTCCACATATAAGCAGGGGTAAGGGCCATGTGGCCAGCTCATTATTCAATTGATCAAAAATTGTCGGGTCATCCATGATACTTCCATATATCGTAGCTAAAGTGAATATATCCCCATTCTTTTTGCAGCATTCTGTAATGACCCACCTCCCATTATGATCAGTAACTGTGCGTGGAAACTGTATCATGTGATTAGCTGAAAGAATCGCTACCCCACGCGTCCGTGTATTTTGTGTCGTAGCACCTACTACTTTATATCCCAATTGATCTAATAGGTGAATCTGGGCCCTTTCAATATGCGTTTCCTGCATACATATAATATCAGCTTTAAATAGGCGAAGGACTGCCGCAGTGTTTCGCCGTTTTCTTGAGTCATTAAGGCCACAAATATTAATTGTGATTATTCTTAACTTACTCGTTATATTGTTGATTATTTGTTAGGCTTCTCTGTTTCAAAAAAAAAAGGAGAAAAACACCCAAAAAAAAACTAGATCAAAACTGTAAGAGAAAAAATCCCAAAGAAAAATTAGCTCAGGATTTGCCAACCCCTGCCCCCACCCAACCCCCCTCTGACTCTGCTACCCTCCCCCTCCACCCCCACCTATTCTTGAGGCTACCTGGTTCAAAAAGAGCCAGGGTGAAAACATCTGAGCAATCGGACCCTGTGCCCCCCCGCCGCCCTCACCACCACACCTAGTTTAGTTTTATAATAAGCCTGCCTTACAATATATCTATTGCCAAAATAGGGCCAAAAAAAAAAGTAAGTACGCCTGCGCCTGAATTTCAGACGTAAAGCTTCACGTGAACCCCTTATACACAACCTTCAACCTGGCAGGATTTTGAAGATATACAGTAGCACCTAGCTGTTGTAAGGGTACAAAAAGCTGTTTCAATCTCCATCTACGTTCAACGGTAGCATGGGCAAAATCAGGTCTTGTAAAGAATGTGGTACCATTAAATGATCTCTTGCTAGTAGGTCTTGCAAGATCATATAGTTTTTGGCGAAGAAGAAAATTGCCAAAATATAATAGCATGGCACGTGGATATTGTGTTGTTGTTGATGCAGGGCGTTTAGATGGTGTCAATGGGTACCGGTGAGCACGTTGTACCTCTTTGTCCCAGTCCCAAGATTGTAATTCTGGAAAAGCCCCTTTGAGGAGCGTAACCATGTATGCCCTGGGATCAGTTCCTTCCGTTCCCTCTGGGATTCCGAGGAAGCGGAGATTGTTTCGTCTGAGTCTGTTTTCTTGCTCTTCGACCTTATTCATCAAGTCCTTAACAATACCTTCATGTTCATCCCCCTGTACCTTTAAGGTCAAGACATCTTTCTCGAGGTTCTCAGTTCGAATTTCAGCTGAAGTCATTCTATCTACAATCTCAGTACAAGTTTTGCCAACCTTTCTTATTGTTCCTTGCAGTTTTTGCGTAGCGAGGCGTGATCGACGGTTATCCTGTTTAACTTCCTCATGAAAATTCTTAATTGAGCTGAGCACTTCAAAAAGAGTGGGTTCGTTCTTCTTATCTAGGGTTCTAGGTGTTCGTTATTCGTACTTGTACAACCCGTGCCACCCGTTGCTCCCATGTTGCTCTCTTGATCCCTCCTTGTATTTCTACTGGCTTTTTTCCTCAATTTTTTCTGACTCATAATTTTTGATCGAGTTCCTGAGTCTGAATTACTACACAAGCTGCTATCCCGATCAAGTCCCAATTCTTCGCTGGATAGAAAGGTGCCAGTATCAGAAATTTCTGAGTCCTCTGGGATACCTGTTGGGTCTACCATGTTGTCCAAACTCTTTGATACAGTGTGCTCAGGCCCAGGCACCGTAGGATTTTTCAGCTCATTCGCCCAACTTTCCGAATCTATTACTGACCCAGTTGCTGCTTCAGTTGCTGCCTTACTCACGGGAAGTCTATTATCATTCTCACTCAGAAAGAGCACTGAAGCTGGCACTGACACTTCTATATCTTCTTCTATATCTTCATCCTCATTAATAAGTTGATCATTTGACACAGACTCAATATCAGCCCCCTGTATTTGTGTTCCACCGTCTTTTGCACTAAAAATATTAGAGATTAGTGGCTGTGTATTCAGGGTTCTAGTGCTTTTAAACTGCATCTTTTTATTCTGTTTGATGGTGCGATCGCCCCCCTCAGCCAGACCAGCCAGATCTAGACCTCCCATTTGTTCCTTAATTTTAGCTCCTCGTGTCTCAGGTCTTTTCTCAGTAACGGATTCAGGGATAGATTGTATATCTTGATTTGTAACCGGGTTAAGCATATTTTTATTTTTAGCGGCTTTTGCAGCTCGTCCCGACATCCTTACTTGCCTGTCCCTGTGATCCTGGAAACAATGTATCTTTCGACTGCTGTGTCTCGCCTTGTTCAGTCTGAGTCCGAGAATCTCCGTCGGCTTCCCAGTTATTGCGGCGGCAGAGGTGGTGATTAGCAAAAGGCTGCTGGATGCCGATAGAGAGCCAATAGAGCCAATAGAGAGCACCGATAGAGAGCACCTTGCTGGAGCCGAAGCTGAGACTGACGTAGGAGAACGCCGCAGGCCAGTCTCTGATGCAGATGATAGATCCGTCGATCCGTCAGTAAAGTCTTTCCTCCGACTGTGAAGCCCCCGCCGACTTCGGACCAGGGTTACCACGATCAGCAGGTACTTAACTTCATCCATTCACGCCGTTACTTGTCGGCAGTGCTTTGATCGTCAAATGTTAGCTCAAAACGGGTGGCGGCGGCGGCAGGGCTGAGCTTGCGGCCGCTACTCAGGCGCCATCTTGCCTCCAGGGTGCACAGATCCCAGAGTCAAACCCGTCAGCTAATGGAAGTCCAGTTGCACATAGAGCTAGGTCTGATACAGTCCCCCTGTTATCTTCAAAGCTGAGAACCATTTTGTGTCGGGCAAACAGCCCATGGAAAGAACCACATAAACAACAAAAAAACTAAAAAGAAATCCGGAAACCCCGCCCCAACCCTCCCCCTCCCAAGCCCTGGTGGTGGTAAAGCCGTACAAGAATAAAGTAGGTCGCGCGGGTGTGTCAAAAAGGTGTGGCTGCAGAAGCGGAGCCTAAACTGTGAGAGGAGTGGCGGGCGCTGTAGTCAATTCGTGACGAGGGAATTAGAACTGGAATAGATGCATGGACCTTAAGGAGGGAGGGCAAACCGCCGAGGGTAGGCCCTTGGACAAGTAAGACACCAATGGACCCCACTTAGTTTCAAAGGTCTTAAAGTCATCCCGGAAGATGTCCGCAAGGCGCTTCATAGAGAGAATTCTCCACAGCCGGGCATGCCATAGTGAAATCTCTGGCGCGGCCTTCATTTTCCAAGCAAATGCTATCGTAAGTTTCGCCGCCCCACAAGATAGTCTTGTCGGCCTTTGTTTGGTGCTCCAGTTTGGGATCCCTAAGGCCAAGTAGGACCTCCTCTATAGAAGTCGGGACGGGGTACCCCAGGATGTCTTTAATATGAGAGAGGATTTCTTCACAAAAAGGCCGGATACCTGGGCAATCCCACCAGATGTGACGAAAATCCCCCTGCAACCCGCAGCCCCGCCAGCAGAGATCTGAGGTGTCAGGGAAGATCCGTTTGAGCTTGGTGGGGTAAAGGTACCAGTCCAGTAGTGTCTTGTAATGTGCTTCCCGCAGAGCCACCGAGTGATTATATTTAGTGATGTCGCCCCATAGATGTTTCCATTCTTCATCTGAGACCCCCCGACCCAGCACCTGCTCCCAAAAGGACATATAGCGCATTTGGGGTGCGTGTAGGGTATTTAGGAGTAAGGTATATAGTGAAGAGATTGCCCCGTTCATGGTTCCTGCCTTGAGTACCAACCGCTCCATGGCCGTGAGCTCTCTGGTAGCGGCATCTCGTATGTGTGGGAGGGTGACCCAGTGCTCGAGTTGCAGGTAATGATAATGTTCCTTATGAGGAACCTGGAATTCCCTTTTGCAGGTTTCAAATGTCCGGACGTCAAAGTTATGGAATAAATCCGATGGTTTCAAACAGCCACCCTCTCGCCAGCTATCAAAGGGTCCCTCGTTCATTGCCGGTGGAAAGGCCGGGTTAAAGTGGATTGGGGTGAAAGGAGAGGGGAAAGTGGTCCAGCCCTCCCGCTTCGTAACCTGGTCCCATACCGTGAGAGTAGTGCAAGTGGGTGTGCTAAGGTATGCATTTACCGGCCTGTCGGATTTTGGTTTCCACAGGACATCCCAGATGGTCCGCCCCACAATCACCCTGTCCATATGGAGCCAGTGTTTTTCAGATTCTCTCACCGTCCACTCCACTACCACCCTCAGTTGAGCTGCCTGGTAATATAGTTGGAAGTCGGGGAGAGCAACACCCCCGTATTTTCTGGGACGTCGCATAACGTGGAAGGGAAGGCGTGCTCTCCCTCCCTGCCAGATAAACTTGATGACCAAGGATCGCAAGCGTGGTGAGAAATCACGCTCCAGTGCTATGGGGAGCGCCTGGAAGAGATACAAAAGCTTCGGCAGCACCACCATCTTGACGGCGTTGATCCACCCTAGCCATGAGATATACAGCGGCTTCCATCTTTTAAAATCTCGTTTAAGCTGTGATTCCAGTGGGGGGAAGTTCGCCTTATAGAGATCACCAATTTTAGGAGTGAGATGCACTCCGAGATAAAGCAGAGAGTGTTTAGCCCATTGAAGCGCTGTTTGGCCCCACAGGTTCGCCACAGCTGCATCCGAGAGTGTGAGATTTAATATGGAAGATTTGGAGAGATTCACTTTGAAACCAGAGACCCGCTCGAAGTTTCGTAGATCCTCCTGCACCGCTCTGAGGGAAGTGGACGGTTCCAGTAGCGTTAGTAGGACATCATCCACAAAGAAGGAGGCTTTATGATCTGTGCCACTGAAGCGTATGCCTCGTATCGCGTCATTGTCTCGAAATCGTGTGGCAAGGGGTTCGATGCTGAGGGCAAATAGGAGGGGGGAGAGCGGGCAACCCTGACGCGTGCCTCTGCTAAGGGCAAAGGGGAGAGATGTATCTGTTCTCTTTGCGACCAGGAAGCGGTGGTAAAATGACTGTACGTGTTCCCTTCAAGCCCAGAACTGGAACCGGTGCACGAAAAGAGGGGCCAAATTCTTTTTGTTTTCCACCTTCTCTC
>CAWUFW010023569.1:0-73284 GCA_963921515.1 Calotriton arnoldi
GCCACTGGAGTCAAGCTATCCTGGCTGATGAAGGCTGATAGCCTGAAACCGGTCCTAGGATGCTTGATTCCGGTCCAGGGAAGACATGGCTTGGCAGTTCGGTCTGGACTGTTCCCATGAGGCACAGGGTCAAGACTGATTTGCATATGGCTATGTCTGAACTGGGGTGGCGTGGTGAAGCAAAATAACGATGGATTAAACCCAGATCTGTGACTGGGGGTGAATGTTTGCCAATGTGCAGCATTCCGTCCATCATCTTGTGTGTTTTGCATTTCGCCCTAAGTGGGAAGGGTATGCCCAGACGTGGGTCCCGTGCTCACTACGCCACTGGAGTCAAGCTATCCTGGCTGATGAAGGCTGATAGCCTGAAACCGGTCCTAGGATGCTTGATTCCGGTCCAGGGAAGACATGGCTTGGCAGTTCGGTCTGGACTGTTCCCATGAGGCACAGGGTCAAGACTGATTTGCATATGGCTATGTCTGAACTGGGGTGGCGTGGTGAAGCAAAATAACGATGGATTAAACCCAGATCTGTGACTGGGGGTGAATGTTTGCCAATGTGCAGCATTCCGTCCATCATCTTGTGTGTTTTGCATTTCGCCCCTAAGTGGGAAGGGTATGCCCAGACGTGGGTCCCGTGCTCACTACGCCACTGGAGTCAAGCTATCCTGGCTGATGAAGGCTGATAGCCTGAAACCGGTCCTAGGATGCTTGATTCCGGTCCAGGGAAGACATGGCTTGGCAGTTCGGTCTGGACTGTTCCCATGAGGCACAGGGTCAAGACTGATTTGCATATGGCTATGTCTGAACTGGGGTGGCGTGGTGAAGCAAAATAACGATGGATTAAACCCAGATCTGTGACTGGGGGTGAATGTTTGCCAATGTGCAGCATTCCGTCCATCATCTTGTGTGTTTTGCATTTCGCCCTAAGTGGGAAGGGTATGCCCAGACGTGGTCCCGTGCTCACTACGCCACTGGAGTCAAGCTATCCTGGCTGATGAAGGCTGATAGCCTGAAACCGGTCCTAGGATGCTTGATTCCGGTCCAGGGAAGACATGGCTTGGCAGTTCGGTCTGGACTGTTCCCATGAGGCACAGGGTCAAGACTGATTTGCATATGGCTATGTCTGAACTGGGGTGGCGTGGTGAAGCAAAATAACGATGGATTAAACCCAGATCTGTGACTGGGGGTGAATGTTTGCCAATGTGCAGCATTCCGTCCATCATCTTGTGTGTTTTGCATTTCGCCTCTAAGTGGGAAGGGTATGCCCAGACGTGGTCCCGTGCTCACTACGCCACTGGAGTCAAGCTATCCTGGCTGATGAAGGCTGATAGCCTGAAACCGGTCCTAGGATGCTTGATTCCGGTCCAGGGAAGACATGGCTTGGCAGTTCGGTCTGGACTGTTCCCATGAGGCACAGGGTCAAGACTGATTTGCATATGGCTATGTCTGAACTGGGGTGGCGTGGTGAAGCAAAATAACGATGGATTAAACCCAGATCTGTGACTGGGGGTGAATGTTTGCCAATGTGCAGCATTCCGTCCATCATCTTGTGTGTTTTGCATTTCGCCCTAAGTGGGAAGGGTATGCCCAGACGTGGGTCCCGTGCTCACTACGCCACTGGAGTCAAGCTATCCTGGCTGATGAAGGCTGATAGCCTGAAACCGGTCCTAGGATGCTTGATTCCGGTCCAGGGAAGACATGGCTTGGCAGTTCGGTCTGGACTGTTCCCATGAGGCACAGGGTCAAGACTGATTTGCATATGGCTATGTCTGAACTGGGGTGGCGTGGTGAAGCAAAATAACGATGGATTAAACCCAGATCTGTGACTGGGGGTGAATGTTTGCCAATGTGCAGCATTCCGTCCATCATCTTGTGTGTTTTGCATTTCGCCCTAAGTGGGAAGGGTATGCCCAGACGTGGGTCCCGTGCTCACTACGCCACTGGAGTCAAGCTATCCTGGCTGATGAAGGCTGATAGCCTGAAACCGGTCCTAGGATGCTTGATTCCGGTCCAGGGAAGACATGGCTTGGCAGTTCGGTCTGGACTGTTCCCATGAGGCACAGGGTCAAGACTGATTTGCATATGGCTATGTCTGAACTGGGGTGGCGTGGTGAAGCAAAATAACGATGGATTAAACCCAGATCTGTGACTGGGGGTGAATGTTTGCCAATGTGCAGCATTCCGTCCATCATCTTGTGTGTTTTGCATTTCGCCCTAAGTGGGAAGGGTATGCCCAGACGTGGGTCCCGTGCTCACTACGCCACTGGAGTCAAGCTATCCTGGCTGATGAAGGCTGATAGCCTGAAACCGGTCCTAGGATGCTTGATTCCGGTCCAGGGAAGACATGGCTTGGCAGTTCGGTCTGGACTGTTCCCATGAGGCACAGGGTCAAGACTGATTTGCATATGGCTATGTCTGAACTGGGGTGGCGTGGTGAAGCAAAATAACGATGGATTAAACCCAGATCTGTGACTGGGGGTGAATGTTTGCCAATGTGCAGCATTCCGTCCATCATCTTGTGTGTTTTGCATTTCGCCCTAAGTGGGAAGGGTATGCCCAGACGTGGGTCCCGTGCTCACTACGCCACTGGAGTCAAGCTATCCTGGCTGATGAAGGCTGATAGCCTGAAACCGGTCCTAGGATGCTTGATTCCGGTCCAGGGAAGACATGGCTTGGCAGTTCGGTCTGGACTGTTCCCATGAGGCACAGGGTCAAGACTGATTTGCATATGGCTATGTCTGAACTGGGGTGGCGTGGTGAAGCAAAATAACGATGGATTAAACCCAGATCTGTGACTGGGGGTGAATGTTTGCCAATGTGCAGCATTCCGTCCATCATCTTGTGTGTTTTGCATTTCGCCCTAAGTGGGAAGGGTATGCCCAGACGTGGGTCCCGTGCTCACTACGCCACTGGAGTCAAGCTATCCTGGCTGATGAAGGCTGATAGCCTGAAACCGGTCCTAGGATGCTTGATTCCGGTCCAGGGAAGACATGGCTTGGCAGTTCGGTCTGGACTGTTCCCATGAGGCACAGGGTCAAGACTGATTTGCATATGGCTATGTCTGAACTGGGGTGGCGTGGTGAAGCAAAATAACGATGGATTAAACCCAGATCTGTGACTGGGGGTGAATGTTTGCCAATGTGCAGCATTCCGTCCATCATCTTGTGTGTTTTGCATTTCGCCCTAAGTGGGAAGGGTATGCCCAGACGTGGGTCCCGTGCTCACTACGCCACTGGAGTCAAGCTATCCTGGCTGATGAAGGCTGATAGCCTGAAACCGGTCCTAGGATGCTTGATTCCGGTCCAGGGAAGACATGGCTTGGCAGTTCGGTCTGGACTGTTCCCATGAGGCACAGGGTCAAGACTGATTTGCATATGGCTATGTCTGAACTGGGGTGGCGTGGTGAAGCAAAATAACGATGGATTAAACCCAGATCTGTGACTGGGGGTGAATGTTTGCCAATGTGCAGCATTCCGTCCATCATCTTGTGTGTTTTGCATTTCGCCCTAAGTGGGAAGGGTATGCCCAGACGTGGGTCCCGTGCTCACTACGCCACTGGAGTCAAGCTATCCTGGCTGATGAAGGCTGATAGCCTGAAACCGGTCCTAGGATGCTTGATTCCGGTCCAGGGAAGACATGGCTTGGCAGTTCGGTCTGGACTGTTCCCATGAGGCACAGGGTCAAGACTGATTTGCATATGGCTATGTCTGAACTGGGGTGGCGTGGTGAAGCAAAATAACGATGGATTAAACCCAGATCTGTGACTGGGGGTGAATGTTTGCCAATGTGCAGCATTCCGTCCATCATCTTGTGTGTTTTGCATTTCGCCCCTAAGTGGGAAGGGTATGCCCAGACGTGGGTCCCGTGCTCACTACGCCACTGGAGTCAAGCTATCCTGGCTGATGAAGGCTGATAGCCTGAAACCGGTCCTAGGATGCTTGATTCCGGTCCAGGGAAGACATGGCTTGGCAGTTCGGTCTGGACTGTTCCCATGAGGCACAGGGTCAAGACTGATTTGCATATGGCTATGTCTGAACTGGGGTGGCGTGGTGAAGCAAAAATAACGATGGATTAAACCCAGATCTGTGACTGGGGGTGAATGTTTGCCAATGTGCAGCATTCCGTCCATCATCTTGTGTGTTTTGCATTTCGCCCTAAGTGGGAAGGGTATGCCCAGACGTGGGTCCCGTGCTCACTACGCCACTGGAGTCAAGCTATCCTGGCTGATGAAGGCTGATAGCCTGAAACCGGTCCTAGGATGCTTGATTCCGGTCCAGGGAAGACATGGCTTGGCAGTTCGGTCTGGACTGTTCCCATGAGGCACAGGGTCAAGACTGATTTGCATATGGCTATGTCTGAACTGGGGTGGCGTGGTGAAGCAAAATAACGATGGATTAAACCCAGATCTGTGACTGGGGGTGAATGCTTGCCAATGTGCAGCATTCCGTCCATCATCTTGTGTGTTTTGCATTTCGCCCTAAGTGGGAAGGGTATGCCCAGACGTGGGTCCCGTGCTCACTACGCCACTGGAGTCAAGCTATCCTGGCTCTGCTTGGAAAACAAACATTTCTGAAAACTAGACACCCAGGGGAGTCCAGCGAGCTATGGTTTGCGTGGGTCCCCCAACGTTTTTCTACCCAGAATCCCCCGCAAACTTCATATTTAGCTGGAAAAAACACTTTTTTCTCCAATTTCTGTGTGGGAAAGTTCTGGAATCTACGTGGATCCACAAATTTCCTACCACCCAGCGTTCCCCCAGGTCTCCCGATAAAAATGATAGCTCACTCTCGTGAGTGGGTCAAGTACCCGCGACAGGCAAGGGCCCAAAACGTAGAGGAGACATCAAAATGACCCATCACAAAACAACCTGGTTTTGCAAGGGGGGTCACTTGGGTTTTTGGCCCCCGGCTCGGCGGCCATCTTGAGAAACTATCAAACCCACACATTTCTGAAAACTAGACACCAGGGGGAGTCCAGCGAGGTATGGCTTACGTGGATCCCTCAACGTTTTCCTACCCAGAATGCCCTGCAACCTAAAATTTGGGCAGCCCCCACCCTACAAACAATTGCACCAAAAAAATCCCTGGCGTTTAGTGGGCTTTCTGCCCCCAGGGGGCAGAAAGGCTGTAATTGTGGTGGGGGGTGGGGGCATTTGCATGTCCGTTTTGGGCAGCCCCACCCAAATTAAATTGCCCCAAAAAAATCCCTGATGTCTAGTGGGCTTTCTGCCTCCCGGGGGCAGAAAGGCTGTAATTGTGGTGGGGGTGGGGGCATTGGCGTGCCCGCTTTGGGCAGCCCCACCCTAAATAAATATGCCAACAATAAAATCCCTGGCGTCAAGTGGGCTTTCTGCCCCGGGGGCAGATTGAGGGCTACTGCCCCCATCTACCTCCCAGGGGGCAGAAAGGCTGTTATTTTGGCAAGGGGGTGGGGGCATTGGCGTGCCCATTTTGGGCAGCCCCGACCCTAAATAATTATGGTGACAAAAAAATCCCTGGTGTCAAGTGGGCTTTCTGCCCCCAGGGGGGCAGAAAGACTGAAAATTGCCAATTTTAAAGGGGGGAGCAAAAGCCCTTGCCCAAGGGGCCGCTCCCCCCTCCCTGGTGACTTAGTGGGTGGATCCCTGCTTGGGGATCACCCTCCTGGGGTGATCCTCAAGCGGGATCCACTGGGAGAGGGTACCATTGGAAAGGGAGATACTCCCTTTCCAATGATACCTCTCCCGTCTTTCTACGTGCCCGGGGGCTGAGATAGCCCCTGAGCACATAGAAAGTGAAACTGAAATGAGCCTAAAGGCTCATTTCAGTTTCAGTTTCTGTGAAATGACGATAGCGTGACGTGCGCGCTGATCGTCATTGCACAGAAACCAGGGAGAGACCTCGGGACCTGGGGAAGCTCTTCCCAGCTCCCGAGGCGTTGGGGGAGAGAAGGAAATCCCTCTGCTGTCTGCAGCAGAGGGATTTCGTGCCGCTGGCCTCATGACGGAATGGTTCTGTCATGAGCACAGGGGCACCGATGCTCATGACGGAACCATTCCGTCATGAGCATCGAAGGGGTTAAGTGGGTGGCACAATAAGCGCTGCAAGGCCCACTAGTAGCATTTAATTTACAGGCCCTGGGCATAAGTGGTACCATCCATTAGGGACTTATAAGTAAATTAAATGTGCCAATCAGGTGTAGGCCAATTTTACCGTTATAAGAAGTCAGCACAAGCAACTTATCACTGGTTAGCAGTGGTAAAGAGCACAGAGTCCTAAAGTCAAAAACGGATTTCAGCAAACCATAGGGGAGTCAGCAAAATTCTTTGGGAAGACCACAGGTCTAATATACAGCCCCATCAGGATTACTAGGGAAAATAAGAAGCAGGCAAAAGGTCAGATGTGTGGTTATGGATGAAAAGCTGCTATTCTGCCTCTAATCTATGGATAGCAACCACTTCCTGTACCACAAGTAGGGTGCCTTACCTGCCTGAGTTTGTCCCCAGAAATGCCATAATCATATCTGTAGGAGGTGATGCTTTGACCTACTGCCACTACTAAACTTAAAGAACAAATGCTTGTTCTAGTGCGTGTGATCGAATATCCAGTGAAGCACCAGAGCTGTTTATCTTTAATTGCTCTTAATGTCAATGTAGTTCGTATTGCTGAATAAGGCCTAAATATACAGCATGGAAGAGGAGGTATTGAGTTGAAATTGCTGAACGCATATATAATATTGTTTTAAAATTATGAATTGATTCGTATTTGCACTACATTCATTGCTGGGATTTAATTTTCAACGATTTGGTCAATTTGTTTAATTTGACTGCGTTTTTACCTTTTTGCTCGCACTGTTGCACTTTTTGGCATCACTGACTGGCCTTCCAGGAAGGGACTTGGGAGGGGATAAATGGATGTATGATGGGTGGACGCACGGTGGGCATGCCACTGGTGTGGCAAAGGCAAGCTCGTCTGCGCCCGTCCGTGCCCTTCTGGGACAAGGGGCAAGGCACTATGTTAGCGCAAGCTCATACTACGCTGCCCAACTATGTAGCTGGAATGAGGTAAGCGCGTTCCACACCCAGAGATATTGAAAAGGCTCCCCACTCTAGGGATAAGTAAATATCAGCAGATAAGGGCAATTAGCTCTTGCAAAGGTTTGAGAGATAGTAAAGAACAGGAGCACATGCTGAGGCTCCTTTACTTGAACACAAGATCACTTGTAAAACACAGTTTAGAAATGTTTGATCTTTTATCCTCAGCCCAACCAGAAATGTTACTACTGGCTTACGGACATGTCATCAGCATTGATATTGGAGGCCTTGCCTGACGGCTACTCATTTTTAAATGCCTAGTGGGCAACGCAGGGGGTGGTGTAGCGGCAATTCTTAAACAGCCTGGATTTGTAAAAAAAACTGCAGATCTAACCAATTTATGAGTCGGAATTGTTGTTATTTAATCTGGTATATGGGCAGTTGGTCATTGCATTTTTAGTAGTCTGTCAGCCTCCATACTCTTCAAGAGACCTTCCAATACTTTTTTGTGACCTGATATGTTCATTGGTGCTGAACCAAAACAAGTTGATTTTTGTGAATGATTTCAACTATTAGACGAATGATGAAGTCCTATCCACAAAAATTCAACGATTTACAATTTACAGATGTTTTGTCCTCCTTGACATTGTTGCAATGTGTGAAGCAACCCACACCAGAAGGGCCATGTTCTTGATCAAGTGTGGACCTTGGAATGTGGGATGGGTAAATGGACTGTATGAACCTTGTACTTCGTCCGATCATCACCTTATTCAACTGGACCTCTTAATCCCCGGTTGTAAGAAGGTCCATACAGAGAATGCCAGGGTGGTAAGGAAATGGGGAAAATGGATGGGTTGAAAGCAATAGAGTTGTGAGGTAATACTAAACCAACATTTGTTAATGATTTGAATGCAAACACCAATTCCTTTTACAACTGGTTGATCATACCAGGTAGAGGCTGGCTCTTCCAGTTAATCAGCCTTGTGCACAGAGAAGGGCATGAGATGCTTAGTGCAGAAATGGCGGATGAACTATGCAGAAGACTGGAAAGAGACATAAAGGTAAGCCCTCCTGAACTATAAAACATTGATCATTCACACTAAACACACTTTTCTTCTCAAATACCATTTTCAAAGCCTGCAACTGACAGAAAGAGATATTTAAAAGTAGGCGCGATCTTCCTTCTGTACGTAGGGGTTGGTCAAACAGCGATCTCATCACAGTATCGTTTCAATTACTTATATGTTTTGTTTACAGAAAAAATCCACCATATCAGAGAATTAATTTCAAACTGCCCTGAAGTTAATTATATAGAAAAGAATGTGCTGGCTGAGGCTACGACCAGATTGGATTCCTTTCAATTGGAGGAAGATAGTTTAATTCACGTCATGATGAAAATAAAAGTAGGATCTCTCAATGCCCAGTGCCCTCCTAGAATTGTGCAAGCTTGGCCTCCTGCCATGTATGAACCTCTTACCTTACTGCTCAACATGTCTGTTCAGCCAGGCATAGTACCAGACAGCTTCAAGAAGGCGATAGTCAGCCCCTTGTTGAAAAAGCCAAATGATGACCCTGAGATAATAATAAACTCTAGACCTATCTCTTTACTACCTAAGGGGCATATTATCAAGGGCTGGCGATATAATTATCGCCGCTTTAGCGTCCGTTTTCGGGCGAAAAGCGGCGATAATTATATCGCAATATCATCAGGACACGCTAGCGCGTGTTTCCTTGATGTAGAGCCTGTTTTCACAGCCTCGCCTTGCATCGCTAATGAGATGCAAAGAAGGCGTGGCTGTGAAAACAACACAAGTTAATATCGCGAAGGCAGCTTCGCGATATTAACAAGGAGAGTACAGCGATAAAAGAAATCGCGCTACCTCAGCTTTAACTCAGGAATTTAACGTCTGTTAAATTCCTGACTTAACATACTTTACATGGGAGATGGATTCTGCTGATACGACCACAGGGTCGTATCAGCAAGAGATTATCGCCGTTTTCCATGGAACATCGCTGGAAAACCAGCGATGTTCCATGGAAAACTAAGCTATCGCAGGGAATAATTATCGCCATTGCGCTATGCGTTGTTAATACAGCGCTAGCATGGCGATAATTATCTGCGGTAGCCGGCGATAACTATTCTCACGCTGTGAACGGCCAGCGATAATTATCGCTGGCCGTTGATAATATGCCCCTTAGTTCACAAAAATACTAGAATCTCACGTAGCGCAGGAGCTATGCACACATCTGCAAGTTGCACAATTTCTAGACCCTCAACATGTGGCTTTCGTCCAAAGTACCAACCCGGAAGCCGAGTTAGTTTCAGTTATTGATGACTTAAGAGAGGAACTGGATGCAGGAAGCACTATGGCTCTGATCTTGATGGTCCTCTCTGCGGCCTTTGATACGTTGATCACAGGACACTACTCCACCGTATCAAGGCCCCTGGTGTTTCTGGAACGGCCTATGAATGGTTAGGATTATTTATCGGCAACCGAAGGCGAGCAGTCCAATTAGCGCGTTTTAGAGCTCCGGAGGTGAAGGTCGTTTGTTTGACATCTATACACAGCCTCTGATGGAGGAATTCACTAGAAGAGAGTGCACATATCCAATAGTGCTGATGGCACCCAGACGCCGTTATGTTTGGAAAATGCGGATAAAACTCAGCATTGATTCTTGTGCTTCACTTATGGGTGGATGAAAACGAATTTCTAGAAATTAAATGTGGTTGTTTTTTCAATGACAACTCGGAATCATGAACTTATCACCACTGGCCCAGAGAAACTGGCCTGCCTGCCACACCTAATACAGCTTAGGAATCATAGTGGACGATATATATTATCGCCACTCCGAGACCACAAATAAATAGTTTGACTCTAAAGGAATTCTTTTCCTACGGATAGTGAGGAAACTTAAGCCTTATTTTTCATTGGTACCTTGAAAACAATTATGGCAGCTATGATCGGAGGGGAAATCGATTATGCTAGCACCATTTACCTGGGATTACTGGACTGTGATGTAAAGAGACTTCATATCCTGCGGAATGCAGCTACCAGGCTGGTGTTTGAAGTCCTTCACAGATCTCACTCTCTGTCGCTGTTGAAACAGCTTCATTGGCTGCGATAGTTCAGCGCATTGGATTTAAGGCTGCTGTTTTGACTTCATGGTTATTGTTTAGCTCCGGATTTTCGTGCCAAACGAGTAGTGAGATATACTCCAATAAGGGTGCTGTGCTCATCTAAGGCTAAC
The DNA here is from genome assembly GCA_963921515.1 of Calotriton arnoldi. NCBI lineage: Eukaryota > Metazoa > Chordata > Amphibia > Caudata > Salamandridae > Calotriton > Calotriton arnoldi. Next base: position 10,264 of record CAWUFW010023569.1, read on the forward strand.
TTATTAACTGTCCCTAGATTTCGAAAAGCAAGGACGGGAGGGCGCAGATTTTAGAATCTGGAACTCTCTTCCTGCAGCTATTCGTTCAATATAGAACCATTCAGACGGTCATTAAAAACATTGGTGTTTGAGGAAGCATTTTCCCATGAGAGATAGGTACTGCTGTACCATCTCAGCTCTCCCCCTTGAGGGTTTGCCCCATGATACCCTTGCGTGAACGTGCGCTTTATAAGTTCCTCATTACCTGAGTACCTCATGGAAGCCTTGTGCAATCTTCCCAGGCCAATATCCACCACCCTCCACCACCTGTTACAATCTTGGCAGTTTATCTGCCAAAATCATGTCACTATATTCTACTAATCATAATCTTGCTACCTCTCCTCCCCATTTGTACGCTCGCCAAGGATATGTGAACTACATGTAAACTTCATGATCAACATCATTTCTTGCATCCAGTAAAACAAGGGTCACCCCACTCACAAGGAACCAGGGTATATATTATATATCAAAAAAACAATGGTATCTGTGGAAAAACATGGAATGCTTAATAACAATTAGGCACAGTGGCATTAATCATGGGTAAAGATGCGCAAACTCAGAGGAATCACAGAGCCCAAAGAATAAAATGCAATACTGTTCATGTCAAAATTGATGTAGAATCAAGAAAGAAGTGTGCGGTGTCCCAAGTGAAATATATCAAAGTGACAAGTTGTGACATACATTGAGGTTTCAAATTATACAAAAAACGACCATTTGATAAGTATACAATAGTTATTTACAGCCTTCTGAAACAATGGTGAAAGCTGGGTTCAATGGTTCATTTTAAAGGCCTGTCGACGGTGTTTCGACCCCACAAACAATAGGGGGTCTCATCAGGACATCTGAATCTATAACAATATCCTGTCAGAGTGGTGAGGTCCACACCAATAAAGGGAGTGACTCAAAAGGAGTATTAGGAAGGGGTAATTACTTACATGGGGCCCAGCCGGGCACCCTGTAAGTGGGAGGGGGTCTGACAGTCTTTCCGGTGTGTATTGGTTACACACGTCCGTAATTAGTAAGGAAATATCACACAAATGGTCGTTTTTTGTATAATTTGAAACCTCAATGTATGTCACAACTTGTCACTTTGATATATAGATTCTAATTTCACTTGGGACACCACACACTTCTTTCCTGATTCTACATCAATTTTGACATAAACAGTATTGCATTTTATTCTTTGGGCTCTGTGATTCTTCTTCTGAGTTTGCGCGTCGTTACCCATGATTATTAAAGCCATTGTGCCTAACTACATAATTTCTTGACATTCCTCAATCTACTTAGACAGTGTCAATTTTTAGGCCTTTCAGTCACCTTTTTGTGAAACTCTAATGATACTTCAGCAAATTAAACACTCTCTTCAAAAATTTCCCAAATTGTTTATCTTCCTTAGTCTGTAATGGGGCTCACTTACCTCCATCCAAATCTTACAGTGTCAATAAAAACATAAACTTTAATGGCCTAATAGCCATAGAGGTTTGCAGAAGGCCTATAATATATATTTAATACACCTGTGACTTCTGCAGCAAGTTCCCAAGTCTTTCCGATGGTTTAAACCTTCTGGGATGCAGAACAATACGCAGGTAGGTAAGAAGTTTATTGCAACATATTTAAAATCATAGAATATTTTCCCACATTAATAAATGGGAAATGTCATTGTTACTTATCACCATTAAGACGTGAGAGCTAAAAAAAAGCATTCTTAATAAAATCAAGTGAGGTTTAGAAAAGGCAGAATTCCACTTCAATTACAAGTAAAACAACTTGTTCTTTTTTTGTGTTTATTAGATTTTTTGCATAAAGTGATACAGCCACTACAGACATCGCAGCAGACAGAGAAATGCCGCAACATGCAGTGCATGTGAAAGCCACTTGTTGACTAATATACCCAGTGGCATAAATGTGCCCATGATGACAATTGTGATAAGAGGCACAGTTATACCAATCATAAACGCATAACATAACAAACAAGCTCATGAGACTGCAAGGAAGATGTGAAGTGTTAAGACATATGTGAGGAGGTGGGAAGAACAGCCCAGTGGGGTGCCCATCAAGTGTCGAGAGCAAATAACATGTATAAAAAGGCACATGTGGGTGGGGGGAAGAGGATGGGGAGGGTGACCCCGGTCCAGGAAGAGAGAGGCGATGGAGACCCAATAGATTTGGGAGCTGGAGAGTGCATGAAGTACTGATCGGACGTCCACGGGAACTAGTAGTCCTCATTCGGTGTATGGGAGGCACTCGTCCTTTCGCATGATCGCAGGCATCGTCATGAGTGACATGTGCATAAGTGCAGGCTCAGGGGGGTGTACATTATTTTTAGTTTCTACATTAAGTAGGAAAGTCTCCCAACACTCAACACCAGTTTGGGAAATCCCATGCATGCAGTGCCATTGAAGGGTATGAGCCTCTGCCTGAGTCCATGTCAATAGTTCAGGTAGCCAGCACTGGAGGTCACGTGGGACAGGCACCTTCCAAGCCATGGCACCTGGTGCTTGAACAAGACAAAGTTGAGGTTGATAAATCTATGCAAGTGCTTGTCACCTTTCATATGGGGGTGATGTCCAGCAGGCAGGAAGAAGGTGTGGGAGTGAGGGTGTATTTTGCCAACTCCGCCACCGTTGCGGTCACCTTGTGCCCTGTCGGTTGTAACACTGGGCAGTCCCATACCATGTGGTAGAACCCTGCTTCTTGTAATACGCAGAGGGGGCAGGTGGGGAGAGCATTGGAAACATGCATTTGATGCACTGAAGGGCAAAGCAGGGCTTATGGACATAATTGACCAATATGAATCTAAATATAGGGTTGTGGGATACCCCTAGACCATTTGAAGTACCTGGGAACAGGCCTCATCTGACAGGGGCTGTGATAGTACTGCGTCCCACCTGGCACACTCGCCCACCACACAGTCCGATGGAATCTCCTGTAGTGCCATATAAAGAGTAGTGAAGGCATGCCATGTGCTGCTGGAGGACAAGAGAGTATGCTACACTGCCGAGGTATGAGGTTCCTCCTCCCCGACACCCCAGGCGGCTTGCAACACACATTGTATAGTATAAAATGTTAAGAACTGGCCAGCAGTCAAGCAGTAGTTATCCATAATGTCCTGAAAGGATATGACGGTACCCTTGAGATAGAGGTCCCCCAGCTGTTCAATGCCCGCATTCCTCCAGAGACCCCTGTCAGTGTGCTGTGTCATCCCCTGCAATCCCGTCAGTTCCCAGATGGCAATTACCGGTGAGTACAAGGGTGGGGACCCCTAAGATGCACAAACCTATGCCAGCAATTGCGGACCACTGCTATCTGGGCCGTTTCATATCGGGGACAGATGGAGGGGTCAGACAACCAAGTGTAAATGCTCACGTTATGCAGTTCCGCTCGGACAAGACGCAGCTCAGGACAGGTAGCAGAGGACAGCCAAGCCATCAGCCACTGCAGCTATGCCACTGTACAGCAAAGTTCAAAATTGGGAGCCCAATGCTTCCTTTAAGTAATGGGTTCTGATGCATGGTCAAGGCAACTTGGCGGCGAACGGCGCTACATATCAGCTCAAGCAATAGCCATTAAGCAGTCGGTAAAAACCTCTGCGGAAGCACGAGCAGCAGGGCTGCAAAGAAGTATAGCAACCGAGGCAGCACCAGCATTTTGGAAATGGCCACCCAGCTCAGTGAGGACAGAGGCAGCGACTACCAAAAGATCATGGATCATCGGATAGAGCCTACCGCTCTGTCAAGGTTGTCCCCACGAAGGTCACTCTTGGTGTGTTAAATCTGCACCCTCAAGTATTTGAAGGAGTTGTAGCACCAATTAAGGCACGTACTTGGAGTCTCAGTCATGTGTGATGCCGGCCACGGTGCCAGGGGGAATAGACAGGATTTGGCCCAGTTTACCTGCAAGCCTGATGCGTCCGCAAACTCATCCAATAGGCACATGGGGTCAGGGAGAGCAGCCTCATCATCCCAAAGATAGACCAGAGCATCATCCACATAGAGCAATGTAATGTGGTGGATGCCCAGCTCAGGAATAACCCTGTTGTGCGCACAACTACACAGGTGATATGCAAGGAGCTCCATGGCTAGCACAAAGATGAGTGGGGACAATGGTCAACCCCGGCAGGTGCCCGTCTGAATGCTAAAGCTGTTGGATATCACTTGGCCAGTCTTCACCCGTGCAGATGGGTCTGTGTATAGGGCATGTACCAAGCTCAGAAACCCAGGCCGAAAGTCCAGAGTAGTGAGGGTCAAAAAGGAAAAATCCCAACCCAAACTCTCAAAGGCCTTTCCAATGTCCAATGATCCTGCCACTTGGGCTAAGGCCTCTGGGGAGGTGCTGTGCATTAGGTGCAGTAACTGGCAGATGTTGAGAAATGTGCAATGACCCGGCATGATGCCGGACTGATCATCATGTACAACCGAGTGAATGATGGGAAGCATGCAATTTGCCAAAACTTTGTGCAGCATCTTAGTATCCAGGTTCAGCAGGGAAAGGGGGAAATTTGACCTGGCAGCCAGAGGGTCATGTCAGGGTCCAGGAAGTACCATGACCATGGCCTACTGAAGGGAGTTTGGAAGCCCTCCATAGTCCTTCACCTCGTTAAATATGGGCAGTAGGTGCTAGCCAGTCTGCGCAGAGAAGATGACATAATACTCAATCGGCAGGCCACCAGTTCCCCCCATGCATATGGAATGCCACAATGGGGGTGCATTGCAGTTCTTCACAAACAAGCCACGGTATCAACTTTCCTACCAACAGGAGTGATCAGGCCTGGGCATGCTGCAGGGCCGTCCTCAGGTAGTCATGTCAGCTCAAGGAATGTCTCTGCCTCACTGCGTTGTTTGCACAAATGCAGAAGCCGGTCAGGTGATGCCACGTGAGTAGCGACTTGTCTTTCCAGCAAGAGAATGTCTTGTTCAGTGGTGACCAGGTCTTTGGCCAAGCGTTGGCAGATACCTCTGGAGGCTTCCAGGCAATGGCTGCAAACAATGACCTTGCGGGCATCCCAATCTCGGGCACATGATGAGGCAGATCCATTGTTCTCCCTGATGTATCGCATGAGACATTGCATCAGAGCCTCGTGAAAAGGAGGATCAAAAAGAGACTCAACCTGCAACCGTTAAGTGGGTATGGTGGTAAGTATCTAAACAAAAGAGGACAGTGGTCAAAGGGGGTGCGCTAGGTATTCCAATCAGGTAATCAGGGGGGCTAAGGTGGGCGGTGCACAAGAAGAGGCCAATCCTAGTGAGTACATCATGGACCGGAGAGTAAAAAGAGTATTCCCTCTTGTGTGGGTGCCCCATGCACCATGTGTTATGTAAGCCCATATGCATGCGTCATTGGACAAAGTGATGTGTAATGCAAGTGCTAGCCGCTGCACGCAGAGGGTAGTGTAGCAGTAAAGATGTAATTCAGGAACACAATTAAAATTGCCCCCCAGAGCCTGGGGCTGAGTGGGTCATGGAAAAGCGCTGGGGTAAGCACATCTAAAAACCCCACCTGGCTGGCATTGGGGGCATGGATAGCCACCAAGGTGAGGAGAGTCCCATCCAGATGTCCCACCAGTATCACATACCACCTGTCAGTGTCCATCCTTTGAGTACCCAGGGCGAAGGGAACCCCTCTCTAATGAGCCAAAGTGATGAACCCATAAACCAGCACTCTTCATTTAGCACACACCTTTTGGAGTTCAGGTGCCATGAGAGGGGGTCTCATGGAGCATGGCGATGTGGGAGTGCTGGCGTTTGAGGTATGCATGAATGCGCTAGAACTTGGATGGTGTGGCTATGCCATGCACACTCAATGTGATAGTGTGACAATGTGGGGCCTGGCAATTAGGTATCGGTCCAGGCATGAGTGATAGTGATACAGAGAAGTACATGGTGTGGAGTAAGGCCCCCCCACACTATGGCTGATCCTCCCCACAGTAGCCTTCCCAGGTGGATTTAGACACCCCTGTGGGGTGTCACAGAAACAACTAACCCTGGGCGGAGTTCGCAGAGTTGCACTACGCGGAACACCGTGAAGTGCAAAAAACAACTCTGCCGCACTACGCGGACTACGCAAGCGGCGGAGTACGATAGAAAAATGCCGCTCGCGGTAATTGCACAGTGCCGGATGCTTGTCCGCACTGTGCAATCATCACGAATGGCACCATGCACAGCGCAAGTGGTCCCTGCTTTCCTTTTCTGCCGCTCGAGTAGATTTTTACTCGAGCGGCAGCTTTCTCAACGCAAACGGGCTGTTTCTCAACGTGAGCGGTCGCGAGCATACGCGACCACTCGCAATGAGAAACCTGACCCCCCCTGCGTTGAGAATTCTCGCCGGGAGGTTGATTTTTCACACTCGCGGTCGCCAACTTGACATTGACGAATGCGAGCGAGGCAAAAAACTCTGCTCCGCTACACAGGGCGGAGTTTTTCAGAACTCCGTGATCTCTGCGCAACGCGGAGTGTGGAAAACTCCACAAACTCCGTGAGCAGAGCGGAGTTCACCACCCAGGGTTAGAAACAACACATTCCATTAGAAGCAGGCTCAGAGCAGAACTGGTGAACAGAAACAATAACTAGCCAGTACAGCTTCTTCCCTTCCAGGGCAGTAACCGCAAAAGGGCCTACCCAAAAAGCCCCAACTCTGAAACAGAAACAAAATAAGAGTAAGAAAGTGATGAAAACAGTCCACATTGCAACAGTGGCAGTACGTGGCATAATGACAAGGGAACACAGGCCCTTGCAGAAATGAAGTAGGCACATTAGGTATGGTAGCATCTGGGTCCACCAGGAAGGGGGGAGAAAGAGTCAGCAAGGCAAATAAGCAGGTCAGATGAGATCATCTGCGGATCTTGATGTGGCCGTAGGAGCTACGGTGCTGGAGATGGAAGAGACATTAGCAACACAAGTTTCTGAGCCAGATTTCTCGGGTGGGCGTTCCTGTAGGGCAACAAAGGAGTTTACATGATGAAGCATGGCCGCTTCCACCACACGTTCCTGCTCTGCAGCCACTTGTTCTCGATCTGGCCATAAGCGTGGTGTCTTGCGCTGCCGGTGCCTAGATTTAGATGTTATCCAGGTCTCCTCTTCCCAATTTGCATCAGTGGTGCTGGCAAGAACCTTTGCATGGAGCCAGGTTCAGACATCTTCAGGTGTAGAGAAGACGTGAGACGAGTCTCCATCGATAACCTTAAGCTTTGCTAGGAACAGGAGCGCATATCGGAGTTGCAGTTCCTGTAATCGTTGTTTAACTGTCATGTAGGAGTTGTGCTTGTGCTGGACCTCCAGAGTAAAATTAGGAAAGGCCGTGATGGATGTGTTCTTGAAGTGTATCAACAGTTACAAAGTCGGGATGCACACCTAGTATATCGTATTTTTCTTGTTTAATCAAATTAATTCCATGAAAGCGTGCAGATTGGTTTGGTGCCATGCCCAAAGGCACTGGGATAATCAACAACTTTCAGAGATGGGGCGTCATTTTCGCCCCAACCAATCGCACTGCTAAGTGCGCCAACATGGCGTTTTTTTTGTCAAAGTCCTCCTTGTATTTTTACATTTTTACTCATTTTTTATTTATTCATTATTACTCATTACTCTTTTCCTTAGCATTTCTTCAACCGTTGTTTGAATCCACACGCAGAGTGTAAATGCAATTTCCCACGCTTCTAATGTTCCAACTGTGTCCGACCGGACATCTTGAAAGAACACGACTAGTGCAAATTCATTTAAGGCAGCGTTTATTCGATAAAATACCCAATGCATTTCGGGCGTAAGAGCCCTTCTTCAGGGGTCACTACAAATAATCATAAAAAACACTGTTACCAATGGTTATTTTAACTATCTTATAACATCTCTACTTTATGTACAATTTTAAAAAAGTACTGCATTGCATTATACCCCAAAAAATCATCCCACAATAAAACCTTCTTTTCCACGAAAATAACTGGTTTCCTTCTATAAGCATAGCGAGCCAATGTCTCAACTGAAACTTTCCCCTGTTCTGATACAATCCTCATTTTCCCTCCTGTTGTCAGTGTCCGTGAAATGCAATTACATTATAAACTATTCACATTCCCTCTATTTCCAACCCCTTTCTCTTCGACTAACAATCTGTGTGTAACCTTCACTTACATGTCATATAGACATCATTTACTTTCCTAGTTCATATACCCCCCTTTTTTAGTCAATACGTTCACACTTGTCCGCTACTGCCGTATTAACCCACACTGTACACTCGACTTTCACCCCTCGGCAACAATTTGCCTTGCAAAACACGTACCTGCCATAAACCGTTAAAAGCCATCCATTCTCAATATATCTTCCACGGAATTAATTTGATTAAACAAGAAAAATACGATATACTAAGGTGTGCATCCCGACTTTGTAACTGTTGATACACAATCTATGCCCAGCCCCGGGATAGCACCCACCTGTTGAAAATGGATGAAGCAGTAAGATTGATGAGAAAATATATGAGTCCACGCGTTTGGGAATAACATCGTGATTCATTAAAGACAGAATTTAAATGAGGAAGAAATGAACTCACAAATGAACTTCAAATATTCATGAACACTATATTTTTGTACAGTGATCTGCATTTGACTTTTTAGCTCTAGTGAATTGAATGATGGGAAATTGAGTCTCTTTAATGCAAAGGCATTTGGCGGAAGTAACTGTGATGATAGGATGGCGGGAAAACTGAAACTCAGTGGGCCAATCGGGTGGTTCAGAAGGACGCGTTAAAAAGGGAGGAGAGAGGGGAGTAGAATGTTTTTGTGGAAGATATATTGAGAATGGATGGCTTTTAACGGTTTATGGCAGGTACGTGTTTTGCAAGGCAAATTGTTGCCGAGGGGTGAAAGTCGAGTGTACAGTGTGGGTTAATACGGCAGTAGCGGACAAGTGAGAACGTGTTGACTAAAATGGGGGGTATATGAACTAGGAAAGTAAATGATGTCTATAGGACATGTAAGTGAAGGTTACACACAGATTGTTACTCGAAGAGAAAGGGGTTGGAAATAGAGGAATGTGAATAGTTTATAATGTAATTGCATTTCACGGACACTGACAACAGGAGGGAAAATGAGGATTGTATCAGAACAGGAGAAAGTTTCAGTTGAGACATTGGCACGCTATGCTTATAGAAGGAAACCAGTTATTTTCGTGGAAAAGAAGGGTTTATTGTGGGATGATTTTTTGGGGTATAATGCAATGCAGTACTTTTTTAAAATTGTACATAAACTAAAGTAGAGATGTTATAAGATAGTTAAAATAACCATTGGTAACAGTGTTTTTTATGATTATTTGTAGTTTCCCCTGAAGAAGGGCTCTTACGCCCGAAATGCATTGGGTATTTCATCGAATAAACGCTCCTTAAATGAATTTGCACTAGTCGTGTTCTTTCAAGAGGTCCGGTCGGACACAGTTGGAACATTAGAAGCGTGGGAAATTGCATTTACACTCTGCGTGTGGATTCAAACAACGGTTGAAGAAATGCTAAGGAAAAGAGTAATGAGTAATAATGAATAAATAAAAAATGAGTAAAATGTAAAAATACAAGGAGGACTTTGACAAAAATACCGCCATGTTGGAGCACTAAGCAGTGCGATTGGTTGGGGCGAAAATGATGCCCCATCTCTGAATGTGTTCTTGAAGTGCCATGGATCGTACGTGCGGAAAAGCTGGTGGATGAGGTCTTGGTTGCGTAAGTAAAGAAAACGTGCAATGAGGGGGTGAGGCGGTACTCCTGCCTGAGGTGAGTGCACCCTCTCGACAGAGAACATTGCGGGGACCCTATCCAACACAGATTCCATAATCACTCCATAAGAAAGAGCTTGGTGCTGATCAGTTCTGAGTGTTCCGGGAACCCAATAATGCGTAAATTGTTGCTCCGGGAGCGCCCCTCTGCGTCCTCTGCCCTGCAGTGTAGGGATGCTACTTCTTCCTGCATTGCATTGAGCCTGACCTGTAGTTTGCACACCAATGGGGACAGTTTACTTAGCACAGATTCTGATTTGTCAACCCTATCGGCCAATTTGTGGTGGTCTACCCTCAGTAAGCCCACGTCGAAGGGCACTGCGTTGATTTTTGCTTCCAGCGAGGTCTTAGTGTCCAGGGTACCATGCAGGAACTTCTCAAATTGCTCCAAATGTTCATTGAGCGTGGATTCGAAATGGTGCAGAGCACCCATGGCAGGGGCCGGCATAGACGAAGAGGGGACATCCGCGACTGACTCATTGGGTAACGTCGTGCTGGATCTATTTTACCCCATCAGGATGTGGGAGAGAAGGGAGGCACTGCCGGTGAACTCCACCCTGCTAACACCAGAGTCCCTGACATGGCCGGCGGAAGGAGCGGCTCAAGCTTCACTTGATAGGAAGAGACAGGTGAGAGAGGGGGAGGGCGTCCATTTCAGGTGGTCAGGGTCATAGGGAGGCAATCATGCATGAGCGAAACCCCAGCAGACAGAACGCCTAGGCTCCTGATTCTACACCTCCATGTTGCATCAGTAAACACCTCAGACAGTCCGTTTGGCAGCGACATCCACCGATGATGAGCCACAGGCCCGGGACATCCAGTATTCACCATCCCTGGGAGGATGCTACAGGGGACCAGGAGGGTTATGGTGGCAGGCCACACTCAGCACTGAGCAGACGCAATCTGGAGGGTCCCCCCTCTGTAAAGCCCAGAGGACCCCAAAGCAATCAAGCAGCCCAGCAACCCCACTCAGTCTAGACCCCCCTTTCACTGCAGGGATGTCAGGAGAGCTGTAGTAGTACTGCACAATGGCATTCCTCCACAGTGTCCAGCAGTGAGACAGCAGGGCTGGCACTGCTGTCAGCAGTCTAGCAGGGCAGTCAGTAGTTGCAAAGCAGTCTCTCCCCCATGTAGACAACACCAATAATAGCGCTTGGTAAGAGCAGGGCCCACTCACAATGGCAGCATATTTGTGGGGCCACTCAATCCAGCGGTAGCCCTCACTAGGACACTGTAGTTCCTCAGGTGGGAGGGGGAGCGAGCCTGCACTTTGCACGAGTCTCAGGCCAGGAGTCCCAGCACAGGACTGCCTGCGTTGCCATGTGTTTCCCCAGCACCAGACAGACGTCAGTGCTTACCAGCAGGGAGGCTGCAGCTCTGTGTGGCTGAGGCCTCGTACGAACACCTCACCCCACAAGGCCTCAGAGGTTCAGCGGCAAAAGTGGGTCCCAAAGTGCAGGCAGGGCCAAGCCAGATGGCACCCAGTGCTGCCACTGACAAGCCCTAGCATGGTGAAGAATGCAGGGCTCGCCCTCTGTTGCAGTCCCCATGGAGATGTTGGTTCTCCCGCAGGTGGCTGTTTGAGCAGCCAGGATCTTGCTGCCCATCCAACCGATAGGTCGTGGAGCAGCCTCCAGCAGTACCACTGTCGCTGGCCCACAGGTCCTCTCTGATGCTGTTCAGCAGACCTGGGGCGCGAGCGTGATGTAGGCCACACCAGCAGGACCCCTCACCACTCACCATCACGGATTCAGCACAGTCCCAGGGCTGAGTGTGGTGTGCCCCAAGGTGTGCTGGATGCTCGGCAAGCAGGTAGTGACCACTTCGGGAGAGTGTCACCACATTTGAAGCAGGATGATGAGTGGGCCTGGCACAAAGCTCCTCAGCAAGCGTCTGATGCGGCCGTCATCTTGGTCATGCCTCCCAAGTAAAAAAACTAATTCTTGTTGTCCTTTCACTTCTCAGCCAAAAAACTACTGTGACAAATTTAACTGGATTCGCTTTCATTTGATGGATTTCATTTTGGGATGAGACCTCTGCAATACCGATGGGTTGGTTTCGGAGTCGGCTCCAGTGCATCGGAATCTTATGAGACGAGGAGGAGTCCAAGGTCAACCTAGCGAGCCGCTGAAAGACAGGGGCAAGATGGCCGCCCGGTAGGAGCTCAGCCTTGGAGCTCCCGGGATAAGGATCTCCGTCACGGCAAATATCCCTCGCTAACCCAGCCATCCACTCTGCATTGACATCTAACTGTGCCGCAAACTACTCCTGGACCACGAATCTCCAATTTGGAGTCACCTACCTGCACCTGGAGGGCTGGACGTCCCTGACTTGACGCGCACGCCCGTCTCTGCCTAGGCGCTCACCGCGCCTACTGCCCAAGGTCCGGTTCCAATCTCGCAGGTAGTCGACCGCGTACGGGCTGACGTGAGGAGGGCTACGAGACCGGGACAACCTGCCCTGAGAGTCTGCACAGCAGCGGTGAAGCCTGCACCCGCCTTCTTTTGCCCAGCCAATCGAGACGGTGAGAGGGGTGGAGTGCGGTGCTGCCGGCGACCCCCGCTGAGAACCGGGGTCCCGAGATGCAGCCGCCGCGAACTTTAGGGATGAAGGTTTCTGCCTCCAGGGTGTGCTAAACAACTCGGGTGCCGTGACCCGGGCCGCCTGACTTCAATATGGCCGCTGTCACAAACAGGCGCCGGGTCCCAGTCCTGACTGCCTGACCCCTTAATGGCTGCACTCACAGAATCCCATCATCGCGTGGCAGTACCGAGCGGATGATTGCCACTGATCTAACTTCCACTGGTGGCTTCATAACAGAGATTGCCGAGCCCTTGTCCCAGGATCATCGCCCTAAGGCCTTTCACGCCCGGAGTCAGGAGTTGGTCCTTTAAACTCCAAGGACCTTCAGCACTTAGTTGGTCATTACCAAGATGGCCGCCGATCTGTAGCTGGTTAAGATGCTCCCATGGCCGGGATCATCAGCATTTAAAATATCCCGCGGATACCCTGCCATCCACCTACCATTTTACCACAGCACCTCAAGTCCTGTCATTATTATTGTGTCTAAGCTATTGACCACTTGTAGCTGAAGGCTGAGGTGAGCGGACCCCTTCCCCCCAGCGCGATGCAAAAATGGCGGCTCACTACCACGCTTGTCCTGCCGAGAGGGGAGCTGCGTCCAGGTGGGCTTTAAATGGACTGTGTTACCCCGATCACATATTGACGCTTGGGAGATCGTGTGACCCTTTTAAGAACTAAGGGAGACTGGCCCATCCTTCCCAGTAAAGTACTGTAGCACCTGCCATCTTGATCAGCCCTCACCTGACCCTGCTCCTGCTCACCCACCAGGACATTTAATCTGAGAACTTTCCCTAATCAGCTGAGACCTAGCCATTTTGACTGATGCCCGGTGGAGCTACCTCGCGATCTAAAGGGGAGATGGACTATGGATTCCACCCGTGGCCATCACCTACCCAGCCGGTCTTTGGGCAAACTCTCCTGCGTCTCTCCTGTCCTTATCTCCCTCCTCCCCCTTCCCACTACCCCCTATCCCTTTTCGCTCTACCCTCTCCTCTTTCCAGCTATTGACCTCTGCCCTCGCTCGTCCTTGCTCATAGTTCCCACCCTGATTACCAACTGGACTTTCTTCTGTGAACTTCCCTCGTCAGTTGAGACCTAGCTATTTGACCGATGGAGCTACCTTGTTTAGCTATAGGGGAGACGGACTATGGATTCCCTCCTAGGACGTCACCTACCCAGTCGGTCATTGGGCAGACCTCCTTTCGTCTCTCCTGCCTGTCTTTTCCCTCATCCTCATCCTCCCCCTTCACACTTCCCCCTTCCCCCACTCCGCTCTATTTGTCCCACCTTCCTTTCCTCTCTCAATGTGTTGCTTATTCTTGATGTTATGTGTAATTGTTATCTTTTTCTGTAACATTGTGTAACCTATTGTAAAGCGCTCTGATACCTACGGGTCTAGCCAGCGCTATATAAAACTCTTAAAATAAATAAATAAATATTCTTGATGACACCACTTTTTAATAGAGGATGGTCTGCGACATTTTTGTTGTTTCGATAAAAGGGAAATGCAAAGGCATTAAATGTGAGTTAATAATTCATATTTATAACCACGAAGATGGCAGAATTTTGAAAGGCATTTATAAGTTGACCACATGAGTGTAAATTCCAACATAGGTGTGCACAGAAAGTGAGCACGAATAAAGTGGTGTCTTGTTAATGTTTATAGAGGGCTAGTGAGATAGGTTGGCATTTGTTTTTTAGAAAGTCTCTCCTGTATATTTGAAGTATTTTTGAAGTATTTTTTTACTCATATCCTTAGTGTCCCATATAAAGGGCAAAGCTTTTTCCTGTTTTTTAGTTATCTGTAAAATGCCACTGTGATGTTGAAGAGTCCCATATTGCTTGTAGCTGTGGAGTATGCAATGCATGTTTTAAATAATTAGTCTACGGGGACTACCTAGGATGGGTTGTTGAGAATGCTTGCCAAACAATTGCCTCAAATGAATTTTCCTTGTCATCAGGCACAACACGACAGCCAATCTAGAAATGAGAAATACGTTTTAATGATAGCTGTTGCAAGTTAAATTCAAGTTTGATTTGCAAATGAGTGGTAGAATTTGGTAATGTCCCTGGGAAAGCAATTATATCGTAATCAACAGTCAGCAGTAGTTTTGCATTTATTACTGAAAGGAGGTCGAAAGAAGGGACTTTCAACTTCTTATAAAGGTGGTCGTGGCGGCATAAGTTAGAGAGACTGAACTAGTTTTAATTAGACCCAACGCTCTTTCAGTGATACTTGGACATCAAACCAAACACCTAAATCGCAGTATTTCTTATGTTTCTCTGTTTAGCATCTCCAACAAGTCATCTACCCATTTTACACATTTAATTACTGTGAACAGCAACTTCACGTTTTTCCACATTTAGGGCCTGAATATGAGTTTGATGGACAGGGTGATGGATATCCCGTCCGTGGTATTATAATTCTATTATATCATATGGAGCTTCTAATACGGTGAAGGGGATATACGTCAAGTTTGTGATGGAGTATCCTATCCACAAATTCATAAACAGGGCCAGAGCGTTAATTTGTTCTCAATATTGTAACTATTCAGAGCATCTAGGGATGCTGTGTGATGTAAGATAATCGTCTTATCTTCAGTGATTGAAGAAAGAGCGTGTAGTTTTGGTGGAATGCAACCCTGCATTTTGATGACATCTGGAAGATAATGTGTGTACAGATTAAAGAGCAGGAAAGCCAGCATGCAGCCCTGCATTAGTCCCCGATTAGTCATTATCTTTCTTTAAATGTGGCACTTATGTGCTAGTTTTATCTGAAACAAGAATTTCAGTACAGTGACGTAATGGCCTTCAATAACACTGGAGGAAAACTCCATATAGATGGTTTTGACCATAACAAGGGACGATCTAATCTATGAAAAGGCGCCCAATAATCAACAAAGCAAACAAAGAAGCTGCATTTTTTTAACGTTCAATGTCTTGTTGATGGCCCCTGCCACGCACCGTAAAGGTGCTGGTTTTCTCCCGCTGCGCGGGACGCGTCCGTGTCTGTCAGAGACTGGAGAAGGCGGGGCTGGGCCGCCCCTCTTGGTTCTCTGATTTAGGGCAATACGTGTGAAGACTTGCTCCCTGGTGAAAAGCTCGGAGGTGGCCGTTCACTTCCATTTAGGGGGACCCCGTCAAGACAAAAGAAACTTTTGGGAGAAAACGGTAACGCCATTGTTCTAACAACTGCGATGCTGCAGGAACACAGGTACTTTGTACATTATAGAAACAATGTGTAGCTTGCCCTTTTTTCTCTCCTAAAAAAGAACCTTCACAGCTCGGCTCGGCTAAGGTGGGTTGGACTGCCATTTTATGCGACCATAGATCCACCATATCAGACTAATGAAAAGTTACACACCAAAGTGATCTTAAGCCTAAATCGCAGCCGGAACTGAACTGAGCGGACTTTGAACTTCTATAATTAGAGAGTGGCAGGAGAAAATTCCGGGTTGTAAAAGGGGACATTAAGAGGGAAGGGGGAGTGGAGCAACCATTTTATAATTAATATATTTAATTTTTATTGGCCTTGTATGTTAGTTTTATTTATATTGCGTAAGTCATATATTTACTTAGTTTGTTGATCTCCACTCAAATCAAGTATGGGCAGTAGGAAATGTATAGGTGATTCTGGAAGGCCCAAAACTCCGGAGAAGCCCCATACACAGACGTCTTTACTAAAATATATATCAGGAGCTATGGGGGCAATTGAGAAACAGATTTCCTCTGTCGAGGAGACGTTGCTAGTGTGTGGAGATCAAATAACGGTCCCGACGGCTATGGTACAGCGTTCCGTCAAAAATGTTGAAAAACATAAAACCAGTGACAAAGGTAGATCCTTAGTGATTGATAAGGGGGAGAATGGGTGTATTCAGCATATACCCGGAACCATCAACTTATCCAATTCGTATTCTCCGCCGCCCCCTAAACGCATAAAAAAAACAGCGTATGCACCATAACTAGCTCTGTTAATAAAGAGGCAATTCAGAATAAAAGATCCAAACCACAACATAAGACCCCGAGCAGGGTATTGGTGACAAGCAGTGAAACCACTCAAGAGAGTAAGTGATCTAAATAATAAAAAACTTGATTCACTATGTATGGCAGTCAACTCGTTAGAACAATTTGTGAAAGCCACCCTAGAATCTATCAACACTCGCGTAAAACACCTGGAAACTAAATGCACCACTTGTCTGGATTTACTGAATACTCAAACATCACGAGATATTATGGGGGATGCAGTTTTTTGTCATAATTCACATACAAATAGTACACAGGGGCATTTAAATCAAGCATGCAATCAGAATTCTCAGGATATAATGCCTCTTGTCTATCCTGGGATAGGCATGTCAGTAGGGGAAAAATCAGGCAATGCTACACTTCCATCAGCTAACATAAGACCCACACAGGCCCCAATAACACAGACAACTGATTTTCTAGATCTCCCTCCGGCTGCTACTCCATATGTAATTGTTTTGGCAAATGTCCCTAATTTACCCCCCCAGTATATGGAATCATGGACATCTCTCCGAAACAAGGCATTAAACTGGTTAGGGGTTAGATCTGGTTTAACTGAATACCTGTTTGAGGACATAAAGATGGTAAGGCGAATTAAATGGGTGGATAGGACACAGAAAACTCTGCCAGGAGACTGCGTAGGGCTGTCTTTTAAAACACCAACATTGGTAGAGGCAGTCCTGAACAGAACCAGGGCCACACATGTAACTATAAATACCACTTCTGCTCTCCCCTTAGGCTATTTCTATCATGCAAGATTGACTGAGGACCTTAATCGTCCAAAGCCTCCAAGCATTTTAATGCCATCGACCTATCCAATTTACAATGTTCCAACATTTAATCGGTTTCAGGATCTATCAAACCTTGATGGGTTAGACTGACTTGACGTGGAGCATTTGGGGATACTGAGGGGAGACCAGAGATTGATATTGTTTCATTTAACTCTGGAAATGGGACACTTACTCAAGAATCACATGGGTCAAGTACTTTGCTAACCGCCGTCCCTATACAGCCACCTATTGAATCAATCACAGATACCAGGCTCATCAACTGTGCAGAGAATTGTTCTGACACCTCCCCTGATAATATAGGATTTTTGTTCTGGAACATGGCAGGTCTCTGGAACAAAATTAACAATCCAGAATGGCTAGGATTTGTCGAGGGTTTTAATTTTATTTGCCTCCAAGAGACCTGGCTGACAGAACCTGTGCAGATGAATGGGTTTAGAACATACTATGTCCCTGCCGTTTCTACATCACGTGGTAGATCAAAAGGTGGCCTATGTATTTTGGTTTCCAATAATCTACACTCTGTAAGAATAACTAAAGAATTAATTAATCCCTACTATCAAGTAATTGTGTGTGAAGGCTCAGGTCTGGCTAGGCTAGCAGTGATTAATTTGTATAATAATGCCCCAAGTTGTGATAAAATAACACATTTGCATAAATTGGATGAGGATCTGGAATGTCTGGATAAAGTGGCAGGAAGAAGCTCTCAATTTTGTGGGGGATGGGGGTTATTTTAATATCCAATTATGCAGCCTACCCTCTAAAAAAATATGTGGTATGATTGATTTGGATTACGAGGGCCAATCACATTTCATTCATAATCGATATGGGGATAAATTAAATGAACTCATATACAAATTTGATTTATCATTTTCGAATGAAACCTCATCCCTGTATGCCCCATTTATATGTACCTTTAATGGGAGAGATTCTAATAGTATTATTGATTATACTTTATTATTGAATAATTCTTCTAATCATGCTTTTAATTTCCATACTCACTCCATTCCATTAAGTGACCATTTTCCGCAGTCTGTACAAATCTCATGTGCGTTGCTATCTAGAAAACAGCGTAGCCACAGCTTGATCCACTCTGGTGAACTCAAGCTAGCTACTCTCAAGGGCTATTGCCTGCGGTGGAAACAGATCGTCCCTGAGGGGTTTCTAAAACAACTAATCTGTAGCAAAGAGAGGCCTTTGAGATCTGTCTAGATGATTCTTCACAGCCCAATGAGATTACTGATGCCTTTTTGGCAATTACCCAGGGTGTGAAGGAGAGCCTCCATACTACTGGGAAATCAAAAAAGGAGAGAAGTGGATGGTTCGACTCATTATGCACTAAGGCTAATAAGAGGCTACAGGATGCATTACATAAAAAAACAAGATGTAGAGCTGAGGTCCAGTCATGCAGATTAGCCTATAAACAGGCGGTGAAACAAAGGAAAACATGAATACGAGAAAAGGCATGGGATGCCTTACATGAAGCAAGTATTAACAACAATAATGCTTTTTGGAAGGCAGTTAATTCCGCACCATTGAGAGAGGACACTGGCCCTGGGATCATGTTTGCGATACCAGAGGATGACTGGACAAAATATTTTTTTGCCATTTATTCTCTACCAACTTCTACATTAGATTCTGTTCAGGCACTTAAATCTAATGATAACATAGTTCTTAGACAAACTTCCACAATTATTCTGTTTAGTCTGGAGGAAGTTAATGGTGCAATAAATGCTAGTAAAGGTGGAAAGGCACTTGGTCCCAATGCTATCCCAGTGGACCTGTATAAAGCCAATATTGCTTTGTGGGACCCGTGCTAACTGTTGTTTTAAGGTCCTGTTGTAATATAGGTTTTCTCCACACATGGGCGGAATCAATGATAGTACCGATTTATTAAAAAGGATATCGACATAACCCTGCCTGCTATAGGCCGATGTCACTGCTAGACTCCCTAGTGAAGATAGCGGGTTGTATCATTTTAAGAGTGGGCTGAGACTAAGGGTATTTTGTCTGACCTCCAATATGGGTTCCGTACTGGGGTCGGGACAATAGAACAGGGACTCAATTTGAGTATGTTGCTGGGAAAATATACTAAGATTAAGGGAGGGAATTTATATTTGGGATTTGTAGACCTGTCTTCTGCTTTCAACTGTTTCAGACACTCAAAGTTATGGACAATTATGTCCGATATGGGAGTGGAGACACTGATTATTACCTTTATGAGAGACCTGTACACAGGTACGAAAGCTAGGGTCAGATATGGGATTAGAGAATGTACACAGCCTTTCAGTGTGGAGAGAGGGGTGAGACAGGGCTGTGTCTTAGCACCTTTTCTTTTTTCACTATACATAAATAACCTAGGCTCAGCTCTGACTTTACATCCCAAAGATTTGGCTGAGGTGGGCCATCGTCCCGCACCCGCCCTCCTCTACGCCGACGATGCCGTTTTACTGGCCCGCACCACTCTTGCCCTGCAGTCTGTACTCAATGATTTTGTGGACTTCATGCAGGATCTTGATTTACTAGTAAGTCAATCGAAAACATTTATAATGAAGTGCTGTAGGAAAACTGGCACCTGCCGTGATATTAAAATTTTGGACACCACTATAGAATTTACAAATAACTTCTCATATCTGGGAGTTTTATTTAATAAAGAAGGCACATTGAATTGCGCTACCTCAACCAGGGCACTATTATTTAGAAGTGCTGGTATGGCCCTACGAAATTTTGCCATCAGGTTGGGTACAAATCCCCCTCAAGAGATCCTTATGATTTGTAAGGCCAAATGTATTAGCATAGCATCATATTGGGAAGGTATATGGGGGCATGCAATATGCATGGCGCTACAACTGGTGGACAATGAGTTTTTGAGGTATCTGCTTGCCACACCCAAAAGCACTTCTATGTTTGTTTGCCATGCTGAGTTGGGAACCCCGTTTCTTATTGACCCAATTAGGATCCAACCTATTCTACTTTGGCACGAAGTCTGGACATCAGAACACACTGCCTTAAACCGTGCTATTATAGGGGACTGTTTAAAATCAACTTTGCATACACGTATGCCATGGCTGACATACATACAACATTTTTGTCGAGTTTTGGGGCATCCAGACTATTTTAATAACCCTGAATCTCTAGTAGAAATCAGCAGGAAAAGTCTAATAAACAAATGCTTTACGCATTTAGAGAACATAAGTCTGACTGCTGAATTGTTAAACCTCACTTTTTTAAGAAATCAGCTTATTTTAATCAGTTATGATATGCAGCCATATCTGAAAGTTGTACCCAACTCAAGGCTCAGATTTGTCCTGACACGTTTTAAAATGGATATTTTTCACCAGATGGTTAGCTTTCCTGCACTCAATGATTGGTCCTCCAACCTAGGTAATTGTCCATGTGATAATATAACGATACAGAGCACTATGCACATCATAATTTTCTGTAAATTGTATACAAAGTGGAGGAAAGGCTATATCATAAGCCTCCTAAAGCCATTACAGTTTACTCAATGCCGCCCGACGTATCTTTTCCTACAAACATTGCCCACCATTGATATCTGTTGTAGAATGTCAAGATTTTTATGGGCCGCTTTTTATGCTAGAAAGAACATTTTGATAGATGATAGGATTCATTCTGAATGATATTGGATAAGTGATTAATTGATTTTTGATCTTTTAATAACTGGTTATTGCTATTCTTTTATACAATATATATATATATATATATCATAAAATATGTTTTTTAATAAATATTTAAATAATCTGTTACTATGATTTATAATAAG
The DNA here is from genome assembly GCA_963921515.1 of Calotriton arnoldi. Lineage (NCBI taxonomy): Eukaryota > Metazoa > Chordata > Amphibia > Caudata > Salamandridae > Calotriton > Calotriton arnoldi. Next base: position 31,221 of record CAWUFW010023569.1, read on the forward strand.
AGATTTGAATAGGAATGTATGGCGGACCCTGAGTTGAGGTTTTTACACTCCTTCATTTCTTCTTTTTCGTATGTTTTAAACTGAATGTATAAAATGTAAACAGGGCTGAGATGAATGGGGATCAATATGATTGACGAATACTTAAATGAAATTAAATGAATTGATTTTAAAATGTATTGCAGTCAATGACGTGGGATTTTTTACTGTATTTTTATGTACTTCTTTTGGTGTGCTTTTATGGTCTAATTTATTTAGATTGAATAAAGCTGGTACTTGACTTGTCTTATGGATGAGCATTGAGAGAACAAGAATATTATCAGATGTGTTTCTCCTGCCTATTAAGACTGTTTGTGACAGTGGAATTACATTATTTGGTTTCACCCAAACTTCTATTTTCTTTAGCAAGATTTTGGCATAACATCTGTGTGAGAAACTGTCTCAATTTGTGTGGTCACACCCATTTATTGTGCACTGATGCTGCAATTTCTTTACTCTGTGCACTGAAACTTTTCTAACCAGACCTCAGTACATGTGCTCTTATCCCTAGAACAAGTCAACATTGGCTTACTCCTAATCTGCCTACATAACTTTCCTATAATGCCATAGTATATGGTGTCCCAAAATGCATCCATGTAATGGAACGGTAACTGTAACCTATGGACTACAGCACTACTGTTCTTTCCACTAATGCAACAAGACAAACATGAGTCCAGGCCTACCTCTGTAAGCCTGTTAAAAACGTCAGCCTGGTGTCTCAAAATTACCCTTTTTGACAGTACAAAACTCCCTTTCAACTATTAATGTCACTCCTATGTAGGCCTGGTAGCCCATAAAAGGAAGAGTGCATGGGAATCAAAAGTAGGACATGTCGAAATTTAAGGATAGCATGTCCCTACAGTGACTTGCACCCAAAAGCTATTTTCACTGTAGTAATGCTGGCAGGCCAATAGAGAAACACTGGGAAGCAATATTATATTTTAAGGGCCTAATTTAGATTTCAGAGGACAGGTTACCCCGTCACAACTATGTTGGATTCATCTGCCGTAATATAAATCCAATAAGATATCATGGGATTTATATTTCGGCAGACGGGATATCCGTCACGGCTGTGAAGGAGTAACCTCCCTGCCAAAATCTAAATCAGGCCCTTAGTCTGCTATCTCGACTTAGGGACCCGATAGAAAAAATATTAAACAACTATTTTTACTATTTATTAAGGGCCAGATGTACGACCCATTTTTGCATGCGCAAACGGGTTTGCGACCCGTTTGCGCATGCAAAAACCTAAAGGGCCATGTACAAACCATATTTAGCGAGTCGCAATATATTTGTGACTCGCTAAATAGGATTTGCGACTCGCAATTAGGAAGGGGCGTTCCAAGGGCGTCCCTTCCTAATTGGGATTCGCTACCCTATGTAAAATTGTTTTGCGACCGCAATTGCGGTCGCAAAACGCTCGCAGTTTACCACCCTCTTCAAGAGGGTGGTAATGCATTCGCAAATGGGAAGGGGTCCCCAGGGGACCCCTTCCCCTTTGTAAATGCAGGGGAAAATATTTTTTAGGGGTAGGTCCCAGGGACCACTACCTGCCCTTAATAAATGAAACGAAAACGTTTCATTTTTATTTTTTTTAAATGCATCCCGTTTTCCTTTAAGGAAAACGGGCTGCCTTAAAAAAAAACTGCTTTATTTAAAAGTAGTCCCAGACTTGTAGGTCTGCTGAGCCCAGCAGGCCACCATACCTGGGAGGGCCAGCCATTCTCAATGGGGTCGCAAATTGAGAGTGCCTCATGAATATGGATGAGGCATGCAATTTGCGACTCCATTGACAATCGCAAACAGTGTCTCTGACACTGTTGTACATGTCATTTTGCGAGTCGCAAATTGCGACTCGCAATTGAGCGCAACTTGCAACTAGCAAAACAACATGGTCGTTCATCTGGCCCAAAAAGCCCAATTGAATGGTGAAGTTGTATTTTTGATAAATATTTTCAAAGCATTGAAGAGATGGGTGAAGGTCATTGCAGTCATTACTTATGATGTCAATATAATCTGATCATGAAGGAGCACATCTTAAGTAATTATCTTTAAGAGTTACTCCTACTGGATCTCTGGTGGATTCCAAGCTGCCTGATCCAGGGCAGCTTGTGTGTGGGTGCGCAGTGGAGGTGGTCAAGCCTCCCCTGTGGGAAAGAAGGGAGCAACAAGGATAACAAGAAAGAGTTCCTACAGAGGCTCCAAAAATCTAACCAGAAGGGGGAGTTATGTAGCTTTCCTAGACCTAAGGAGGTCCCATGCTGAAACGTTGGAATAACCTGAGTGGGTATTAGAGGCCAAAACAGACACATATCCTGTCAGGTAAGTCAAAGGTACCTGGATTCTGGAACAATGGTCCAGGTTTCCACAACAAAGAGGAAGGGAAAAGGGTGTGGGAAACCAGTGTCTAAACTTACCACAGCCCAGAAGGAATCTGACCCCCAAGGATCAGATCGGGAGCCTAAAGTGGAAGAATTCTTTGAATTACATGGGCAGGAGAACCCTTAAATGAGGAGTTCTGCTAAGCACAGAAAGTGTGCCCAACTCCTGAAGTCCTTCAGTGTTAGCCTAAGAACCAAGAACAGGGGGATACCAGTGAAACCCACCAGATTGACTGGGAAGAGTATGTCCTGTAAAGCAAGATTGGAATCCAAAACCTGAGGCAACCGGAAGATTGGTAGTCTTCTAGTGTTACAGAGCATTCCTCTTAAAATTAGCCCATGACATCCACTTTGCCAGACATTTGGGTCAGACCAAAACCCGGGACAGGCTGGTCAAATACTTTTACTGATCTGAGATGTCTGAAAAAGTGAAGGAGTTCTGTCACTCCTGCGCAAGCTGTGAAGCCAGTGGCAAGATAGGAGGGCAATACAAAAGTCCCATGATCTCACTAACCATTGTGTGGATGGCTTTTAGAGGGTGAAGATTAATTCTGTCAGGTCCATTGACTCTAAAACAGCCTCAGGGAAGAGGTTTATCTTAGTGATGGTGGACCATGCCAACAATTACCCTGAGGCCATACCTGTGAGGACGGTGACTGTGCCGTGGTGGCCAGGGCCCTGCTTACTATCTTCACCAGAGTAGGGTTTCCCAAAAAAGTAATGTCAGATAAAGAAATAGAGAAACAATCTTAAAGTCTGCATACCTGAAAGCTATGTGGGATGAGTTGGGTTCACTTAAATGTTCACCTCCCCTTATCACCTCCAAACCAATCGGCTTGTGGAGAGATTCAATAAGGCACTAACAGGCATAATTATTGGGTTATCTGAGAAACTCTGAAAAAATGGGACGCCCTTCTACCACACCTTTAGTAGTATATTTTTATTTGTATGATTAATTAAAACCATTGCAAAAATTCTATGTAAAAAGACATTGTAAGCAGGTGGAAATTTGAAAAGTATTTGTACATGTTAAAAACATACATATTTACAATGTTAATGTTGGGACCTACGGGTCAGGCATACATGTCCTAACATTCCCCTTGTTAAAAACATGGCTGGGCCTCTACGCTGCATAAGGTGGTTGTATAAAGTGCTGTTTTTAACAGGACCTCGCAAGTCTCTGGAGAGCAGGAGTATGGGTGATCCAGGGAGCAACAAGAACTCTCTATGATGTTATTTTGGTCCCTGGGAAAGCATTAAGTCCATAAAGTGCTAAATTGTCTTGTTTCTGCCAGTCACAGGGTTGACTGAAGCAATGTTGGAGCACCCTGAATAGCATGGAGCCTATAAGGTGCTGCTTTGACTAGTTCCTCACCAGTCATGGCACAGTTCATGGGCTTCTCTGGGTGGTCCAGTTCGCATGGGGTGCATTCAACCTGATGCAACTGGGCCGGATGGGCAAAGATTGTTCAGTGTTCTCTCAAATGCCTGCATAAGTTTCACAGATCTCCCTGAGAGCATGGGGTATCAACTGAAAGACAGGTAATCATTGCAGGTCTGCAGGAGCGAATGCCCAGGTCTAGGAACTGATGTTTTATAAGGGTCTGTCTTTCTTTGAGTAGGGCAGGGCGAAAGCAGGTGATGCTGAGTCTTTACTTACAAGAACGACAGAGCCTACAAAGGTTGTTTAGCCTTTCTCTTTTTTGTGCTGGTAGGCATCTAGGGTCAGTGACCCCCCGAGCTTGTATCGAATAAGTTGTTGTTTGACCTGTGTTCACATGCATATGTTTGTGATCGGGTGTGGCCCCAATTTAATGTAACTTCATAGAACCGATCAGGCATGTGAGCGTGAATCCGTTTTCTGGTTATTGGCGAGCCAAAATATCTAATGTGCCATTTTGGTGATCAACTTTTTGAAGTTGGCATGGGAAGTGGGTGTAGTCCATAAACCAGTTACCTGTAGGTTCCTTAGCGACTGGCCTAGGTAGTCCCAGGCAGCAGAGCTGCTGGCCGTTTTGGAGATTTCATTCCAGTGTTGTTTTTGTAGCTTCTCAGTGCATGAAGTGCAGAGCTTGCAACAGATTTTCAGAAAAGCGGCTTGTCTTTCTATTACTTGACTGTAGAAGCCACATTCAAGTTGGGTTTGCTTTAGAGAGGCACTTTTGGGTAGATTAAATACATTTTTAAAGATGCTTACTGCTAGCTTATGCAGCAAGGGGGAGCCTCCCCTTAGCATGACCTCTGAACCATAAGCTAGGTTTGGCACTACCTTGGCATGAATAACCTTCATTAGAGGTACAAGAGAGGTGCAGTGGAGCTTTTTAGATTGCACACTCTTAATTTGCCTACAGGGAGGTACCAGAAAAGGAAGTGGGCTTTTAACTTTTCTATAGGCACCCTGTCAGAGATCTCTAAAGGTATTTCTGAGAGGGGTAGGAGGAACCTTTCTTTGAACCCAAATAGGACATTTTGGACTATGTGCTGGGCATGCAAACCGGCATGGCTGAGTACATGAAGAGGGCTAACAAAAATGTTGTGGCCAGCCAAGAAATGATCAAGCACTGATATGACCAAAACACCAGCTTTGTGGAGTACCAGCCAGGCCAAAAAGTGTGGGTTCTAGAGCCTGTGTCTCCCTGGTACTTCCAGGATAAATAGACAGTACTGTAGAAGACGGGTAAAGATACCTACTTGGTGGACGTTGGTACCCTACCAGATGCCCCCACAGGGTAATCCATGTTAACCACCTGAAGCCCCTCTTTGCCTGAGAAGACAGGAGCATATTGATGGTCACTGAAGGAGGAGAGGAAGTGGAATGTGAACCTCTCCCAGATCCCCTAACCCACAATGCCAAGTAGGGTTTAGTGAAGTGAGTTGTGAGCTTCCCTACACTGACATAGCAGCAGCAGCGAAACTGTTCCAATTTTTGGACCACTTTGCTAGACTACACTCCCTGACACCTGGACTAACCCAGTCTTGTGTTCATGACACTAGTGACAGCTTACCTGTCAAAATTAAAATATACAGCCTGTCAGATTCCGTAAGGGCCAACCTCTAGAATGAAGTTTTGAAGATGTTGTCCCTTGGGGTGATTGGCCCTGCTGCAGTCCCTGGGCCATAACAGTGGTTGTGGTTCCCAAGGTAAACAACATGAGGGACCCCAGAAAAGCAGTTTAGTATGAATTACAGAGGGCTCAATGCCATCACCAATACTTAGGCACACCCCCATCCCCAGAGTTGATGAGCTCAGTGACCAATAGGGGCTGCTAAGAATATAAGTACATTTGACTTGATCTCCAGATACTGGCAGATGGCCCTAACTAGGGAAACTAAGGTGAGAAAAGCATTATCAACTACGTGAAGTCACTTCCAATTGAAAGAATGCCCCGGCCATCTTCCAGAGGGTCACGACCTTTAGAGCAGCATTTCAAGATGATATTACTGTCTTTAGCGCCTTCTGGCAAGAACAATTGACCCACCTCAGGGAAGTGCTTTATGACCTGCACCAGGCAGAACTAACTGTCAAAGCTAGTAAGTGCCAGATAGGGCAGGGGTCTGCAGTGTATTTCAGCCACCTAGTTGGCGGGGGACATGTGCAGCCTCTCCAGCTCAAGATCTGGGAGGCTTGGGAGCCTCCCAGAACCCTTACTCAAGATAGAGCTTTCCTGGGCCTCACAGAGTACTACTGGAGGTTTGTCAAGTGCTCTGCACTGTATCCGTCCTCCAGGTACCTCATTTCAACCAAGAACTTGTGGTACAAACAGATGCTTCAGAACAAGGCGTTATGGCACTGTTATCACAGCTGAATGATGTGGGTCTGAATCAACCTATCATCTTTATCAGCAGGCAAAAATTCTTTAGTGAGCAGCGTTGGAGTGCCTTAGTGAGAGATGCCTTTGTTGTGGTTCTGTCACTGAATAAGCTGAAACCCTACCTGTTTGGGACTCACTTTTGGGCTCAAACCAACCACAGAAATTTCTGATGAATTACAGAACAAAGGGGAGAACCCCAAAAAGTCAAAATAGTATTTTTTTCTACGGGGTGTAGTATTTAGAAAGGAGTACAGAACTGGAACTAACCACGGCAATACAGATGGCCTGTCCAGGTTCACTCAGTTAGACTATGAGAACTGCCAATGGAATAGCTGGGTTGCTCCTCACCTTCAGTCAATGGGGGGCCATGTGAGAAAGTGCCTCTTTTTATGTTGACACCCCCATTTTCTGTGGACTGATGCTGCTGTTTTGTTTACTCTAAGCACTGGGACCATGCTAACCAGATATTAATGCATGTGCTAAGACACATAAAGCAAGTTGATACTGGCTTACTCCTAATTGGCCTATTTCCCTTTCCTACAAGGCCACAGTATATGTTGTCCCAAAATACGCTATTAGCATGGAAAGTTAAATATCACCTATGGACTGCAGAACTACTGCAGTGAGACAACACAAACGTGACCCCAGGCATACCACTGGAGCCTTGCTGCTACAGTTTTCAAAACTACAGCCTAACCTGTCAAAATGACCCTTTTCTACAGGAGAAAATATCACCCTTAAGGAGGCCTTGTAGCCACAATGTAGGTTGCATGGTATTTAAAAGTAGGACATGTAGAAATTTAAGGCTAACATGTCCTTACAGTGGTCATCACCCTATTTGCACAGTATGAACGCTGGCTGACCCATTGAGAACCATGTGGAAGCAATATGAATTCTGCTTTCTCAGTCTAGGGGCCAGCTGGATAAATGAGTAAACAACAATTTTTCATATTTATTAAAATACTAACTAAATTGTGAAGTCAGATTTACAGATATTAAGGTGAAGGGTCTATTAGAAAGTTACTTTTTCCCTGCCTGAAGCTCCTGGAGGCTAATTTGCATTAGCCTTCAACTCTTACCCAGCTGATAAATAGCCTTGATGAGCTGTAAATACTACTTCCAGAGCAAAGAAAATGGCCTGTGTATGTGTGTGTGTGGGGGGTGCTTTGTTCCCTTGGCAGGAAGAACAGTTGACTGTTCCCAGAAATATCATTTACTTCAAACAGACTTCCCAATCAAAAGTAGGTCTCAGATGGGACCTGAAGTTGCCTCTTCCTTTTTACTCCCAGTCAGACAGGCACCAAACCTAGTGGGGGTAAACTTGCCTCCAGAACTGGTTTGCATTGATCCCAGAAGAGGAGATGCTCATTACCCTGACTAACTCTGGGTAGGCACACAGGCTCTGCACAAGGGGAGAAGGGCTTTTTTCATTTTGGATTTAATGAGTGAGGGGTAATATGGTATTGCTTGCAGTAAGGCACACATGAATGTCTGCCCAATTGGGTAGGGTTATCTCTCTGAATGTTAACCCTATTGAGAAAAGAGGAACCAGGGATCATTTCCACCCACAAGTTAGTGCTGGACCTAAACATGTTATCCCAAGACACTCTCCATAGAACAATTGGACCTGTGGAAGAACAGAAGAAGGACAGCACCTGCTGTCTATGAACTGTGATGAGACCCAAAGGGTTATACCTTCTTCCACTTGTACCCAGGACAAGGAAGAGGATCCCAAGGGTCAGCTGGCCAGCCTCCTTTGTGGCTCCAGGGACACAACAAGCTGCAAGAGACATTTTTCCTGAAGTGCCCTGCTGATCAATAACATATATTTCAATGGCCCACGTGCCATAGAAGTCTGTAGGAACCCTACAATATTTATTTAATATGCTTGTGACTTCTGCAGCAAGTTCCCAAGTCCATGTAGTGGTTTGCAGCCTTCTGGGATGTAAAACAATAGATAGGTAGGCAAGAGAGTTACTGTCCTGGATCCTGCTGGTGGCCTCTCCTGGAGTGGTATAGTGAGTTTTGATTCCTAAGTGCTGTTCCTGAGGTCCTGGAACACTTGGCTATGTCTAACTGGACTTCTCCATTCAACTCTGAAGATCTGGGACTTAGAAAATATTTGGACTTCAAGACCTCCCGAGGACTTGGACAAACCTGCCAAGATGATCGACCCAAGGTGCAACCTGGCTGGGCTGAAAAAAGACATTTTACAACCATTCAGAGCTTCCACACAGCAGCAAATCTATTTCAGAGATACATAGGCAAGAACGTATCTGGCCTTGTGGAACACTCGTCAGACATAGCCCACAGCTGTGACATAGAAAAGGATTTGGAGCTCTGAAAAAGACACTAAGGCGAAAGGTAAAAATCTTCACCGGGCATAAGAGTTGCAAGAGGACTAGACTGGGCACAGGAACTGCAAGAGGACTTCTCTGGGAATTAAATAAAAAACTTCCCTCTCTGAGCTATTCCTGTCAAAATCAAAGCTTCACTAGGACCTTGTCCAATGCCTCTCCAACATTGACAGAAATCGCCTGCTGCATTGCCCCGCTCAAGGATTTTTACATCCAGAAAAACCTTCAACTGGGTTAAACCTGGTTTGTGCATCGACCCAAGTTGAATTAGGATAAGCCTGGAATCGTGCCTAGGTACCTGTCTACTTTCACCATTGAGCTTTGCACTTTTTGGTGATCTTTTTAATTACATCTTTAAAAATTCATAACTCCAGACTTTTGAATTTTGCAGTCATTTTACTCATAAATTATTCTTTATGTTGGAGTAGAATTTTTATTGTGTTGTGTTTTGACTTTTTAGTTGTTTGGGTCCTACTAAATTCTTTACAAACTTTCTCCAAGTTAAGCCTGTGTGCTCTCTGCCATAACAACCAAGGGTTGAGCTCAGGTTTAAATCAATGAAACCTTTTACTGGACCTAACTAAGCACTTTACTTGTGGTGGAACTCAGTCCCACCAACTAATGAACCACATTCTCACAGTTTGGATGCTCAAGCAATGCCTCCAGTCAATAATTTCATCCTTGCATGGGAGTACCCTTTCTTACATTGGGTGCAATATAGATCCTTGCCAAGAACTTTTAAAAATAGAAATACTGAAATACTGAAAACTCATCATATGGTTCAATACTGTATCATATTAAAGTCTAGTATGACCTAAATATTGCCCAAATTGGAAGTTATGGGTCAATGTCACATTTGTATGTTAAAAAGTGTACTCGAACATGAGCCTTTTTCCTTTTTTTTTTAGTTTTATATAGCGCGAACTGCACCTGAATGTATCAGAGCGCTTTACATGAGCACCAGTTGCGTTACAGATGGACACATTCACTTTTGTTAGGCACAGGGAGATGTAGGGCTACATACATCAAAATGTAAATTGCGAATACCTAATTGCGAATTCCTGAGAATCGCAATTAGGTAATCGCAATTTACAATGCATGAAAATGAAAGAGTTTCAGATTGCGATTCCTAGCGGGTCGCAACTCGATCTACCTCATTAATTTTAATGAGGTATATCACAATTTGCGACCCTATAGGATTTGCAAAATCACGGGGATGGTGGCCTGCTGAGGTCAGCAGACCACCATGTTCATCATTGCTTTTAAATAAAGCAATCTTTGTTTTGTAAAGCAGCCCGTTTTCCTTAAAGGAAAACGAGATGCTTTACAAAAAGTAAAATTTAAAGTTTTATTTTCATTTTATAAGACCAGGCAGTGGTCTGTGGGACCACTGCCTGCTCTTAAAAATGCTTTTACAGCATTCACAAAGGGGAAGGGGTCCCTTAGGGACCCCTTCCCATTTGCGAATAGGTTACCACCTACTTGATGTAGGTGGAAATATGCGAATGTTTTGAAACCGCATTCACAGTCACAAAACATTCATGCACACTGTTAGGATTCAGTATTTGGAAGGGACGCCCTAAACACGCCCCTTCCAAATACCAAATCACAAGCCCATTTTGCAATTCGGTAGCAGGTTACCAAATCGCAAATCGGTGTTTGCTGCATCTGGAAAGCAATCGGCCCGTTTGCGAAGTCAAAAATGCTTGATGCATGTGCTCCTATTGATTTGCCCAGAATCACAGGATGTAGAGCATCCCTGTGAGATTCTAACCCAGTTCCCCAGCTTCGAGGTTGACAGCCCTAGCCGTTAGGCCACATCCTCTGCCCTCTGCTCTTTATTATATATGAAATGTCTTAGCCTTCTTCCATCTTTGGTTGTGATGTCTGTTTTCCTCTAATGTGAGCAGATACCCAGTTGTGGGTGATAGTTTGCTCTTTCTAAATGATTAAATAAGTAAAAGAGAAAGAAAACATTGAGGTAATACCAAATATGTCTTAGTTAGATACACATGTTAGCTATATTTAGAGATGACCATAGACTATAAGGCCCTCGTTATCTAGCACTGTAGGTTACAACATTTTAGGTCACAATCTGTGAAGGGCAAATCAGGATTCTGCTGGGTAAATCAGTACATAATCTGTAGATAGATGAGATTTATTGACTTTCCAGTTGGGTTCTAGACTGACCATTTCAGAACTAAAAGCTATGTACGAACACCAGACGTTAATTTCTTCACTTAACCCAGCACATCTCGCTATAACATAACCTTTACTCACTCTATGTACCCCAAAAATATTCTGGGAAATTGTCTTACCAAATATGTCCCAAATTTCCTCAAATGTGATATTAAAAGGTCCAAAAAGATGTTCAAATCCATCATTGATTATATTTATTTCCCTTTTCAAATGATCTGCAACCAAGGCCATATTGCCTGTAAAATTATTATTATAATAGTTGATTAGCAACTAGACCCAATCACCTATACCCTCACATAATAAAAGATGGTAATGGGGGGAGGAATTAAAGAACTTCATCACATTTAGCCCAAGTGTATTTGCTACAAATTTTGCATTTCCACCCTTCGCTCTGCCCATCATAGATGGGATGGCTGCTGTTTGGAATGATCTATACCTCTCTAGAAATATCTGGCCTGTTTCCCAAGTTTCTTGGAGGAACAAGATGTCATATTTTGTTACAAGGCTTTTCCAGTCTAAATTACCCATCTTTTGTTTTGTACCGGCTACATTCCAAGTAGCTATTTTCACCATACACTTGGTTGTCTCTTTCCTCTTCACTCGTGTCTCAGCCATTTTAATCGAGAATGTATTGATGGTCAGAGCTGTGGGGACATTATGCAGATAATTGCAAGATTCCAGATCTTGTAGAGGGGCAAAACGATTTTCAAGCCTCACTTTGTAACTCCTCATATCTGGAAAAAAGAGGCAGAGTTAGAGGGTAAGTTTATTTTCTATTCCTCACCATCTTAAAAGGAGTCTGCCTGGGAGGTCTATAGAAGTAGCCCACAGGAAGGGCATGAACCCTAACCCTTAGGGGGTTAAATTGGATAATACCCTAAGTAAATCCCCTACCACTCTTTTCTCGTTAAAATTAAGGACTATACAATTGCCCATTAGGGCTTTCGAAGACCGACCCACCGACTCCACTCTCCTTGGCATAATCATATGCCTGGAGAAATCAACAGCCCCCTTCATAGTTCTCAACAGCCAATACTGGGCTTAGGTCATAAGTTGTTCAGTGGACTCCTGCTGGCCCTCCCTCAATACTGGGGTGTCTGCCAATATTATGACATAGGGACAAGCGGCCGGCGGGAGATCTAGAGTGAGTGACCTCCTTCCTCCCCTTGGGACTTCTCCTATATTCCTATTGCCCTGAGTGGCCAGAAATGGGATGTTATGTCCTAGATTCTGCATTGGCCGCTGTTGTTTCACAGCCAGTGGTGTAGGCTCTGGTGCACAGGAAGATCTTAAATGTAGGGATCCTACTACTTCCCCCGGTTAGTAAAGTCAGGTGATTGCATGCTGATTGTTCCTTTCCCCTGGCCCCACCCGAAGGCATGGGTTCCTTGGGTGGATGTGAACTGGCAATTGCCTTCGGACCCCCAGCCATAACATTGCTGTTAGCCAATCCCTGTATAGATAAAGCATCTAGGGTTTCCTTGATTTTCCCTAACCTTAGTGTGAGTGGTTGAATTAACAATAAGAGTAATTTTTCCAGTCTTAGATATAAATCATTACTCTTAGGAAACGTCTCTTTTATCAGTGCACACGTGTCCACCATAGGGGGTACTTTCAGGGCCTTGCTAGACTTGGCCTTTGGTCCGCTCCTTTTCCTTTTGACTGGAGGTTCTCTCAGGGCTGTTGGGCCCATTTTGCCCTGGGTAATGGAAGCATTAGGTGGGCTTAATGGTGGATCCTCTCGTGTAGTTATAGCTGCTTGTGCAGCTATAGACATATTTAGAGAGATTTCTGCTGGAATCAGTTCTCTTCTCCCTTCACCTAAAGAAAGGCGGCGTTCAGTCAATGCAATCTCCTTAGAAAGGACATTTCCCGCCCAAAAAAGAGTCCACGGTGTTGACTGCTTCCCACCCTGGCTCTCCTTGAGGTATCTTACGCTTACCCTTTGGTTCGGGATTGTTCAGAGAGTCCGCCGAATCAGAGCTCTTTGACCACGGGTTAGAGGGGTGGCTCAGCCCAGCCTTTCCAGCCACTGACGGGTGCAGATGGGCCCGCCCTTGTCCTGGTCTTCGTCTGGGTACGTCCTGAGCAGCGGGAGCCCAGCAGGGATTTATCAGCGCCTCCTGGCGCAAGGAAGAGCGTGGGTGGCCTCCTTCTGCAAGGGAATCTGGGGCTGGCAGACCTGCCCCCACAGGTATTAAGGTTTGTCTCCTGCGCAGCGGGAGCCCAGCATGGATTTATTGATGCCTCAGGGCACAAGAAAGAGCTTGGACAACCTCCTGCCACAAGGAAATCTGAGGCTATCAGCCCTTCCCCCAGTAGTAAAGCATGCGATTTCTCCAAAGAAAGTGTCCTGGTACAGACATTCCAGTAGGAAAAAAAGAGTGACAAACGACTAATTAGGAAGAGATGAGTTGTCAGTGTTTTGTTATGCATTGTTGGCATGTGTTTGGAGAAATGTGGAAGCACACGTCTCTCCCGTTGTATCTGAGTGGCAAGGTAAGTGCATCTTGTCATGTGCATTACTTTGAATTTCACATGTACAACTTTATAATACAAAGTTTAACACTGTGTAAAGATTTTAACACAATTTACAAATGAGTACCTGAACTTCAATTTGATACTAATTACATTTTCAAAAGTTCTTTACTACCATACTGCAGCACACTGTTTTTATCTTAGCTACTGTTAATGAGTATTTCTCCATGGTTTATCATATCTACTATTCTTTATAAATAACATACAATAATATCATTTGCACTAGCATAGTAAGCGTAATAGGGGCCTTAAACTGGGCATGTAATGTTGACCCACTATCCCATGGTTTGGCAATAATTGCGGTGCAGAGACTGTACCTCACGACCCTGTGTCTCAGTTCCACTGCACCTCCTGCACTATTGTTAACTACTCTTCTGACATTTGGTGAAGATGTAGTTTAGAAAATCATTAAATCAAAACTTAATTCAAAAGCACTCCTACTTTCTAATGTATATTTGGTGCTTAATTGCTCTCTAAATGAGTATATGAATATGTATGTATATGCACAAATCTCTAGAAATCTATTTTAGGCTTTTATTGTATTTAATGTATTCATTGGGATATTTACATCGAGAGAAAAAAATGCTTTTTAAATACGAGTCATTATTGTTATTTAACCTCCGACACTTCTAGAACAAAATCTTCACATGGAGTAAACACTCTAAGAAGTATGTCTTTACTGTCTATGCCAAATAACTGTTGTTGCTATGCACGTATCACTTTAAATAGGGAAAAAAAATGAAGGCAGCGTTTGTCATGTGATCAAGGGCCGGACGGCCCGAAAAGCGTAATGGCCGAGCAATAAAGATGTTATACTTTTGCACTGAAATTGCGGTCTAAGTCTGCTTTCAGAAATGGATAGGAAAGGAGCAGAGATTCGGATATTTAGACTGGAGTGGATTCTACCAGTCGCATGCGGACCCCCACTTATCCTAAGGCTAAGCGAAAACTAGAAACCAAACTTTCCGGTGGTGCACCGGAACCAAACCCTGTCCGGAAGGACTAATCTCTTCAGCCCCCCCACCAACCAACAAGAAAGAGGACTGCCCAAGCGTAGCCGGCGGATTCCGATTCGGAGGACCCGTGAGACACCGACCAACGCGAAAGGTAGGACTAATGTGAAAAAAGTGGGGAAAGTGGTGTGCAAGTAAAGGGAGAAGTAACTACATTGATAGATTTATACTTCGTTGAGACTTTACACTTATTCAACAAACCTATTGACCAATATGTCGGCCGACATGCTGCGAGACCGGGAGGCGGCAGCCACAGAAATGTTCAGCAATAATCCCTCAGCAGAAGTCATGAGCAACATAACTAAAATGAACCCAAATAATGCGACAAACAATGCCAAAGACAAAATGAGGCAACTTAAAAAGTCAATGCGATCAGAACAAGGAAAGTGGTGGGAATTCAGATCCCTACAACGATACCTGAATGTAGGTCGAATTCCAAGGGGACTTAGAATTTTAATCGCACCGAGTTACGAACACCCGAATCCGGCTATGATGAAAGAGTGGGCGGAGTGAAGTCTAGAATCCTCCATGAAACTAATGCAGATTGTTGTAAAATATGATGAAGTAGATCGAGCCAACCTACAAGAACAGATTGACAAACTGAATGAAGACAAAAGCAAAATGGGACTGAACAATGAAATAACCAAATTACGTGAAGAAATGACCACCAGATTACGTAAAGATGAGGACAAAATAAAAGAACGTAAGGCATACAAATTCCACAGAGACAAAGTGGACTATGAAAGTGGACCATTTTTACATTTTCCAGAAAATACGACGCTTTAAAGATCTCTAAATCCAAAATGGGCAAAGATACCTTACCGCTTGCAGGACCAAGCAGAGAAAGTTATAGCAATACCTCCAACTCGGATATAAGCTCGGCAGAGGAGAGTGAAGCAGAATTAGAAACACGCCATGCAAACAAAGGACAAATACAGCAAAAACTATCTTTAGCAGAAGAGCTAGATTTTTGTGCCAAGGCCGGCAGCAGACTCTCCGCCCAAGGATACAAAGGAGCAATCAAGGAAGAGGAGAAATCATAGGTGAAGACAGAGGAGAAAAACGGTCAGAAAATGCAACCGCCAACAAGAAACGCGGAAGAAGGAGATGGAACTGCAAGTGAGTGAAAGCTCACAAACAACCAAGATGGAAATAAACCTGGCCAATACAAACCTCAACAAAGCAGAGGAACAACTACTTGCTTTAGGTCTATCGTACTGCCTTGAATCCAACTTTAACTATGCAAACACAAGAATGGATATTTTTCGCTTTGTACGCAAATTAAAATTGAAAAAATGTCATGCCTTACAACCACAAACACAACAAACAAGCCAATCAATAACATGCTCCTCACCTGGCAATCTGACAATTTCTGATATTCCTTTGTTAGAAACCCTACAAGAATTACAGGAGGAAAATTACTATACAAACAGTCCAGAAAATTCTCAATCTCTAGGGGGACAAACCCAAAGATTGAGTTTGGTCACTGAGAAAGCAAATATTGGAAAAAGACCGACACCATTCAATGTGAAATCAACATTCAATCCTATCGCACCCAGAGATGCGATCGACATTTTCAATGAACAGGTTACAGCAGAATTGAAAAAATTAAATCATAAAGTTCACAATAAAAATTGCAAAATCAACAGAAGGAATCGACAGTACATCCAATTGATGAACAAACTCAGTAAGAACAATCAAATTGTCATAAGAAATTCGGACAAGGGAGGAAATGTAGTCATATGGGCCAAAGAGGACTACATGCTAGAAGCTCTATCCCAATTAAATGATAGAACTTGCTACAAGAAAAGCAACTTGGTTGTGCTACGATTGGTTTACAATGAATTTTATATGAAGCTGCTAGCTTGGAAAAGTGTGGGATTAATTACTACAAATGAGTATAAATTCATTAAAAAGGAGAATCCTACGGTCCCCAATGTTTACTTCATACCCAAAATCCATAAAAACCCAGAAAGACCGCCGGGAAGACCTATCATTTCGGCACAAAACAGTCTTTTAGAAAATGCCTCCCAATACATTGATTTCCATCTACAAGAACTTGTACAGAAGTTACCTTCTTATTTAAAAGACACTGGTGATTTTATTCTAAAACTGAAAGATTTTATATGGCAAAAGAATTACTTGTTAGTGACACTAGACGTAATGTCGCTATACACCACTATAAACCATAAAGATGGTCTATGAGCATTGGAATTTTATTTGGGGAGGAATTCATTGCAAATGTCCCAACATAATACAATGCTACTAAATATGGTAAACTTCTGTCTAAATAATAACATCTTCATGTTTGATAAAACCTATTATCAACAGATGCGTGGTGTCGCCATGGGTGCCAGCTTCTCCCCCAGCTACGCGTGTTTACACATGGGCTGGTGGGAGGAGCTGGTGCTGGGCGTCACCACAAATCTTATATGGAAAACAATGTGAAATTGTGGCTGCGTTTTATTGATGATTTGTTTATTATTTGGGATGGGATTTATACAAGTGCTACAGAATTTGTCTCATCCATTAATGTCAATGAATTGAATTTGAGTTTTACAGCCGCCATCAGCGACAAAGTGGAGCATTTTCTGGATGTGGAAGATTACATAGCAAATTAGAAATAAAGGTATACCGCAAAGAAACTGCAGGCAACTCAGTACTACACTCATCTAGCTTTCACGCATGACATTTAATAGAAAGCATCCCCTATGGGGAAATGTTGAGATTAAAAAGAATTTGCAGTAACCCAATAGACCTACACTGAGCACATCAGGCTAGCAAAAATAGATTTGTGGAGAGAGGCTACTCTAGAAAAACAATAGATGCAGCCATTATTAAAACAACCAATTTATGCAGGTCCGATCTCTTGGCACCAAAACAAAAAAGCCAAATCGAAACAGGGAGTAAGTTAAGATGCATTTTGGCATATAACGAACAAGACAGTGCATTAAAAAACATCATGAAACATAACTGGCCAATAGTCTTAAGTGATCCAATTATTGGAGCCTCGCTACCTCACAATTTATCTATTACCTACAGACGAGCCCCTTCCATGAGTAATTGTTTGATTAAAAGCAGCTCTGAGATAAAATAACAGTACTCATGGCTTTCGCAACGTAATGGGTTTGTAAAATGCAAGAGTTGCAAAGCATGCCAATACGGAATCAATAAAACAACTTGCACCACGCCGTTTGGCAACAAGGAACATAAGATCACGAAACCCCTGCACTGCAAAACAGAATACGCAATATGTGTACTAGAGTGCTCCTGTAATTTAAAATATGTGGGAAGCACCAAATTGCAGGCCAACAAGAGAATATTGCAACATATACGAGCCATAATAAACCAGGATGCAACCTACCCAGTGTCCCGTCATTTAAAGAGAAACATCAAAACAATTTGGAGCATTTCAGGTATTACCTGATAGATACAGTGGTAGCCAAAAGAAGGGGCGGTGATAGAGAAGGTACCCTCAGAAAATTAGAAACAAGGTACATTTTAGATTTGGACTGCAAATCTCCGGGGGTCTTAACACAACTGAGGACTTATTCACTTGTTTGTACAAAAACTTCTAGTTCACTTTTGACCACAAACGACTGACCTTTTATTGTCTCATATAGAACTGTCTTTTAAACTTGGGTTCACTTCGTATTGACACAAGTATTCCTTGTATACATAGATATACTGTGAGGAGATATACGTAGATATTATGGAAGTTTCAACGTACTCACACGAGGATTTGACCCAATGAACCAAAGCAACATACTATTGGGTGGCTGCCATACCTACCTGATCCACAACAAATAGTGTTTTTTTAATACATCAGCACTAACGCACTTTAGCAAGTAATAAGAGCAACACACACTTTCCATTATTCTTTGCACTGATCATATTTGCAGTTGCACTTTGCTTTAGCCATCAAAATTTAGGCAGGATTAATAATTACGATTTACCCATAAGGACT
This sequence comes from Calotriton arnoldi, assembly GCA_963921515.1. Lineage (NCBI taxonomy): Eukaryota > Metazoa > Chordata > Amphibia > Caudata > Salamandridae > Calotriton > Calotriton arnoldi. The sequence continues at coordinate 49,524 of CAWUFW010023569.1, forward strand.
AATAGGTGAATGGTATGTGCACACGCAATCATTTAACAAGGTTGACTAGATGAAAAACAAATGTATTATGCAGTAATTCATGAAAGGCACAAATCTCTAGAAATCTATTTTAGGCTTTTATTGTATTTAATGTATTTATTGGGATATTTATATCGAGAGAAAAAAATGCTTTTTAATTTAAATACGAGTCATTACTGTTATTTAACCTCCGACACTTCTTGTGGAACAGAATCTCCACATGGAGTGAACACTCTAAGAAGTATGTCTTTACTGTCTATGCCTAATCACTGTTGTTGCTATACACGTATCACTTTAAAAAGGAAAAAAAATGAAGGCAGCGTTTGTCATGTGATCAAGGGCCGGAAGGCCCGAAACACGTAATGGCCGAGCAATAAAGCAGTTACACTTTTACACTGAAATTGCGGTCCGCGTCTGTTTTCAGCAACGGATAGGAAAGGAGCGGAGATTCGGATATATGTATATATATATATCTGTATTTCACTACGATCAAAATATTTAAGTAATGTTGTGTGTCTTATAACTGTTAATTAAAAAGAATAATACATAACCATTTTAATATGAGAGAATCTTAAATAGCTTGGATATTTCATAGCTTAAAAAGGGTTTTAGGCAATAAAATACATTAGGCATTGCTATTCCTAAAGATAAAACTATTTTTTTTTCTTCAAAATTACTGTCAAATAATTTCTTTTTCACGTGGAGAGCTCAAGAAAAACAAATCGATATGCTGTATGCATTCCATAAAGCCTTTTTGTATTGCCATAGGCTCTAATTTATGATTCCATCACAAATATAGTACATAGTTGTATGTGCAATAAAGACATTTCTGTTTTAAAGGAAAAGCACTTGCTGAACATTTACCTATTGAGTGTTAATGCTGTGTGTTGCTCTTTTCTGTGTTTCAAGACTATAGCATCTTCTTGAGCCATCCTTGATCTGCTCCACCTAGTTATGCTTAGAGACAAGTGGCATAAGTGGTACTTGTTCCCCAATTTGAGGGTCTCTGGTACTGATGCTCCAGGTCTGCCCTGGAACCTCCTGAACTGGTTTTCTGAAATACTATGGTTCCTCTAGCAACTACAAAAGGAATGAGTTTAACATTGCAAACACATTGCCAAATATCATATGAATTGTGTTTGCATTGTGAACCCTCTGACAAGTTCAGTAAGAAGGTGTTTTACATCATAAGGTTTCTGACAAAAGCAATAGCAAGGGGTGTTAAATTGTGAATCCTCTGGAAAATACAATAGAAAAGGGGTATGCATTGGGAATTCTATGAAAAACACAATGGAAGTGACATTTGAACACAAATCGGTAGGAGTTTAGTACATAGGTCCCTTTTTAGGTTTAGCTACAATTCATGCTTGGTGTCTTAGAGGGAGACTGTTTGTGCATGTCAATGAGAGATCAGACGGTCATGTTTATATTCTCAATAAAGCCAAAAGGCTTGTTTAATTGATTTTTAAATGTGGTAAAAAATGTACACCTCATATTTCACATTGTGAATGATTTGGCAAAACATCTAGGCCTCACCTTGCCAAAAAGCTTTATTTGAGGCAATAAGCCTATGGAGGGGCATCACTCTTTTTAAAGTCAGAGCCCGTTGGTATCCCAGTGGTCACCTAGACCCACGTAGATAATGTGAAGATCCTATATATACAGTTATGTGACCTCTGTGATATTTCTTTGGGGTATGTGATTTTCACTGGCAATTCTGATAAGCTTTTTTAGGATGTGTTTCAATTTGAAAAACTACTTTGCATCTTCAACATTTTTGCAATTTTATTCAGAGGAAGTATTTGCTTGTTCAATATATGACTTTTCCTTTTTAAAGAAGCATTGGCTGCACATTAATTTATTGTTCTTTTGGTGCATTGCTGCGTTTTAATTTTCAAGCCCACGCCACGTCAACACTTTGAATCAACTTTGGACTACTTTGCCTTATTGATGTGGTACATGAGGTTCTTGTTCCCTAGTTTGAGGGACTAAAGAACAGATGCTCCAGAATGCGAAAGAAGAACGGCCCGAAATGACACAATTGGTGCCCATTATTACTGACTGGCCTTGGACATCCAGAACTGGATTTCTCAATTACAATAAGGGATTTTGCATTGTGAACTCCCTGATAAATACAATTGGAAGAGATTTTACAAGGTGAGCTCCTTGCCAAATACCATAGGTATCACATCATGCAAACCTTACAGGGATAATTTGGATGAACACATAAATCTGAGTAGCAAGCTTATAAACTCTCCTGCTTCTGGTTCCTACGAATCCACTATTGAGCCCCTGAAGGATTAATTTCTTTTCAAGAAGTGCCCCAAGGGACCCAGGGTTTCTTTTTTCGCTTTTCAGGCATAATTGCATTAATTGTGAGGCCTTCCTGCGCCTTTGGTACCATTTATTGAGAGGCCTTTGGCCCCCATCTGAGCCTCAGGTCTGTTATCCTGCATTTGAGGAATAAACATGTGCCTCGGTCAAGCCTCAGGAGATTTGGCCGAGTCACATTAGAAAAACATCAACGCACAGTTGTTAAGCTCAAACCCACTCAGAATCTGGGACTCAAAGAACACTATTAAGTGATAAAGGAATCATTGAAATTGTCTTGGGCTCAGCATAACATGGATTTGATTTTTATCATCCCAATGGAACATTAAAAGACATCATCAGAAAGTATTACCCTAAAGAATGTTGTGAGCATTGAAATGTACCGTGAACCAGGTCGAAGTAACATAGCTTAGAAACGTGTCATTGTTATGGTTTGTCTTTTATTAAACATGTTGTTTTCCTTTATTACTAGAAATATATGCTCAGGAAATAAATTCCCTTGGATGATAAAGAATCCTGCAGTATCTAAAAGCAAAGCTTTCCCTGAGAGAATAAGGCACCACTAAGAGAAAATCATAGGTACCTTCCAAACCCACTTTCGCCCCGGCCTAGTATTTGAGTAAATTGTTGACCCAAGTCGGTGGGTATAATGGGCTAGGGGACTGGTGTGATTTACATCACTCCTGCCTATCCCAGAACCTTGGGTACTGCAAAAGGTCAGTGATTAAACCAATAAAATGAGTGTTATTGTGTCAACTCTGAGCAAATGCAATACAAAAGGGGTTTATATTGCACCCTGGTTAATGTGTCAGACCACTTTATAGAGGGGCTCCAATTTGTAATTACACCTAGAACTTTGTGAATATAGTCATTTTGAGTGTAGTACTTAGCTGTGAATGTGTTAAAGTACTTTTCATTTTTAAAGAACATAAATATTACTTAGGGTTGGAAAGTGGATTATTATTAGTGGTGAATATGCATCTACCACTGGCAATAATACACTAACACAATATGGGGCTCACAATAGGTCGTAGAAAATTATTCACATGCTCAACCCTTGGTAGCTTGGCTGTAAGCAGGTAGGCTTAACTTCAAAGTCAGATATGTAAAGGATTTAAACACACCAATTCAGTCAATAATTAGGACACAACTCACAATAAAACTCGAACACCAATTTATAAAGATGAGAAATATTTTTATCTTTAAAATGACACAAAATCAAAAAACATCCAACGAAGGAAACCGGAGATATAAATTTTGAAAGATTTAACGCTATATAGCACATTGAGACCTATAGCGCGCCTATTGGAACATCTGGTTACAAAAAACGGGGTAGACCCAATGAAGCCTCTGGGACCTGGGTAAAGAACAGTACAGTAGAGAAAAGGTCCCAGTGGAACAATTCTTAAGAACAAAAGTACGAAATTAAAACATATTATGCATTAATAAGCTGAAACACTATGGATGTATGTAACAATGTTATTTAATCACATTGTACTCTCTGAATGCTTGTAAATCAGCAATTGAATCAGCATAAATTACTCCAAAAGTAGTGCCAAAACAGTGCCCCATAAGAGGGGAGAAAGGAAAGGGAGAGGGTATGGTGCATCAGGTGAGGGTTGTAAAAGTGTAGAGGGAAAGTAGTGACATTGTAAAAATCACATAATTATTTATAATGAAACACGGCTTTTAAACCACAAATATAAATGATGAGCAATATACAGCCATGATCTGGAGTATTATATCACAGTGAAAAAGCACTGTTGATCCAGCTGGCAAATGACAATAACACAGTCGACGTTTCGACCCCCAATAAACAGTGTAGGCTCTTTTGGTCCTTACGACGGGGTCTTCCTCAGGACGGAAAAGAGGGGCACCATGGGCCACCCTGAACTGGATGGTACGTTGTAGTTGGGCCTGTAGGCTCCAAAGGACAGAGAGCGGAACGATGGCACTAAGGATATTAATGTGAGAATTATCCCTGTGAGACATCCATTACACCAGGGGATGTTGTCATGAAATTATGGGTTCAAGGGTACAGAGTCGTCCAAATTATGCTGTTCCCCAATCTAATTGGGTTGAGCACGTTCACAACTTGCATGCAATCCTCAATCTGCAATTTGTCAGACGCATCCGTCTCCTGTCAGGGAACTGGAGCACTGCCGATGCTGTCTATAAATAGCAGTGGCTTGTGTGCTGCATGCGCACAGCGCGTCGTGACATACGCTAGATGCTTGTCAGAGGATGACAAGGCATCGCGTTGCCATAAAGGAAAGACTCCATGGAAAGTGGATTAGGTTATTTTGTAAGAGTATTGGAATCATAATGATTACTTAGAAAACGGCATTACGAGGGAAGCTGGCTGCATGAATTATATTGAAAAAATTGTAACAAACATTTTTTGTTTGGGAATCTATAACACGGACCCTATGGTTAACGGATAAGTGACAGGGGGCATTCTCCTGAATGTGAGCTAGTTCTCAATATAAAAATAAAGACTGCCCCTAAGATTAAAAATGAAAGACAAAGCATATTCTCATGTATAAACCACTATGATCAAAGAACCAGGCAGATTACAACATATATAGAACGGCCCAAAAATGGTAGGTTAAGAACATTGTATAGGAACATTGTATATACAGACGTGGTTCACATACAACCTATCACATAATCCTCAGTACTAAAGACACATATTTTCCACGTCGTGCATGGTCGGTTATACAAATGCAATATTGTATGTGCTGTCAGTAAAGGACCATTGTATATAAATAATAGCCACCCAGTGATCTGCTAACATACACCTCATAAAGCATGTTACAATGGAGGTTGCATTTATATGAGAATGTTACAGGATTGGTTTTGAAAACAGGGGGGTACATTATTCTACTACCAAACAGGACAACTGCGCATGACTTGCGTCTAGTTCATTTAAGCCATTGCTTATACAGTCCAAACGGTACACCCATTTACACTCCCTTACAGTCAGGATGGCCTCAATGTTGCCTCCTCTTGCTCCAAGGGTGGCTTTCTCCAAGAGTAGCCACTTGAACTCCTCTGGTCCATGTTTGGCATCTCTAAAGTGCTCCACCAGGGGCGCACCTTGTACTCCGCACCGAATCCTGCTGCAATGCTGCAGTATACGAGCTTTGGCTTTCTGCTGTGTTTGGCCCACATATATGAGGTCACATGGGCAAATGATTTCCAAAGTTGCTCTAAACTTCTTTAAACTTCTGGAACTTCTTCCTGAAGTTTCTTTCAGGGTCCATCAGTGTCCAAAATTTACTCCAAGGCTCCGGAAGCTCCAAGATGGTCCTTGCAAATTTGGGACTTCAATTCACGCAATCCAATTGGACAAGACCCTTACAAATCCACTGGTAGTACTCCAGGCTGGGGATTCTTGGTGGTGATGGTCCAGGTGAGCTCTGTTAACCTGTAGCTTGCAGGGAGTCCACTCTTTAGTCCTTTTGAAGCAGGTTTGATCCACCGGAATGTAGTTTCAGATTGTGCAGTAAGCGCAGTCAGTCAGAGTGCAGGGCCTGGTTGGTGCAAATCAAACTTCCAGCATGGACCCTTCTTCTTCCTTTAGATTCAAGCAGCAGATCTTAGAGGCACTGCCCTCTCAGATACTTATTTAGTGTTATCTGGGGTCACACCAGAGCACACTGTCCAATGAGGTGCAGGGCAACACCCCAGAGCATGACATTCCCTCCAACGTGTGGCACAATGTTTTCCCAGAAAGCACTATTTCTCCAAAATTCAATATGGCTGAAGTTCCAGCAGAGAGGCAAAAGCTGGCTAAACCCGCCCCCTCCTTCTGTTGAAGATGATTGTTTACATCCCCTCCCCATGGCTCTGGCATTCCTATGTAGCAGAACCCTCTCCTCCCAGAAGAGCTCTTTCACCCCAGTAGCTACTTATCACTTCATCAAAGTGGCCTGGCTAATCCACTTAAATCTGACCAATCAAGACAGATCACTGGAAGGCTGCATTTTGGCTTGCAGACAAGAAAGTTGTATTACTTCTTTTCTGTACATTGGAGGATAATTGCAACAATAGTATATTTTTGGATTTATCAATACCATTCTAGTAAGTCCTTGAATGATATGCTCTGATTCACCTGGTAGGAATTATTAATGAATAACCTCTTGCCATGTTAACCTATGTGGCTGGGGATCTGCAATGAGTAAAATGACTTGGGCACTTTTTCCAACACCAGGGCTTATAAAACACATTTTATAAGGACCCTGCCTATATCCACAGGACCCCTCAACCCTGGACCACGTAGGGGAGACTTTAGGGTTCTGAATATGTCCAAATTTTGCAGATCCTCACTCCACAGTGCTCCTAGCGCAAAACTCAATTTTTGATAAAACTTTACTACAATGTGGGAAGTGAAATGTTACATTTCACTAAACCCAAGGCATATAAAACCTATAATATAAGGGTCCTCCTTATAACTACCTGACCTCCCCACCACTGGGACACCTAGGCGAGACCCTGGGGGTAACTAATTGCCAAAACATTGTTAATTCATTTTTAAGTGCCCCAAACACCAGAGTCAAGTTTGGGCACAATTTGCATTTGAAAAGCAGTAGTGCAACACAGGGCTGCTTTTAAACAGACCTCAGTCCACAGTGCACACATGCAAGTGCTGAAAGGGCTGCTGGCTTCTAGACTGCCATGCCCTATGCCCTATTATATATTAGGGACTTAAAGGTAGTTTTAATCCCCCTGCCCTATTATGTACTAGGGCCTTACATGGGAGGTCTTGCCAATCATAGGGGTACCCTCACCCATAGTGTACCCTAGTGTATGTAGGTGTTTTCACTGTAATCTAAATGTGTTTTCAGCATAGCACTGGCCCTGGGCCTGGTTAAGCAGAGCCCAGGGACAGTCAAAGTCAGTTGAAATGAGTACCACTCAGCAAAAAATGTGGGTGCCCAGGGCACAAGGATGACTTTGCAACACTTAGACATTGATTATTTTGTTATTTTTGTGTGCTGCTCAGTTCCAAGTTTCCAGCTTTGTGTGTCTGGCTGGACTACCTACTACCACAAAAAAAACCTGGGTATTTGAAACTTTTTCTATTTCAAGACCTCCAGTGGATTGAATGCCACCTGCCAAGCCGATCTGCCCAAGGTACGTTTCAGCTGAAGATACAAGTTTCTCCCATTATGAGTTTTCCCACAGCAGCAAATATGATTTAGCGAGACATTGTGGATAATTCATCCACGCTTGTGAAGCACTCTTCAGCTACAGCTTGCATTCTTACCTCACTGAAGGATTCTGAGCTCTATAAAAGTGCATACATAAAAACATTGACCGGACATCAAAATTATCGCCAGCAATAGGACTTCCCTGTCTTCTAATTTAAAAGTTCTCTTGTTCTGAGCTTTTCTCTTCAAAACCAATTGCTTCACTGGGACACATTGTGGAGTCCTCTTCAGCCACAACCTGCTGCCTTGCCCAGTGATGTTTTTTGACTTCCATTTTTTAGACTAAGTCCCAAGCTAAAACCTCCAACCTGGTTGATCCTGGGTTTTGTAGTTGACCTGTGCTGCATCGTGATCAGCCTCAAAATATGCCTACGTCCCAGGCCACCACCACCACGTGACTGCAGGTTGGCGCTTAATGCCTTTTGGTGCTATTTTTATTTTAAGCTTTAAAAATCATATCTCCTGTTCTTCTTCTAGAATTTGTGTCATTTTGGTGTTATGTATTTATTAAAATGTACTCTATTTTCTTAATTTGGTTTGGGATCTTTATGTAGTTGTGCTTTGACTGTATTACTGCTTTGGAACTGCATAAATACTGTAAGAAATTCCCTAAGTTAAGCCTTCCTGCTCTGTGCCTTAGTCAACAGGAGGTTGAGCTCAGGTTAATTTAGTGACTTTATGGGTTCACCCTGGCAAGGATTGTGGTTATTGCTTGTAGTGGGGATTCAGTACCATCAACATATAACCCAATTTCTTACATTGTTGGTCAGCGGTGGGATGGAGGACTTGTGTTTTACAGTGTCACTCAGTGATTTAATTTGAAATACAAAATACCTTTTAGAATTGAAAGCAAAGTTTTACTTTATTTTTTTTAATGGTTTTTAATTTTTATTGGGTCGTTTTGTTTTATTTTTCTAAATTCATTCCTACTCTGATTTTTGGAATAAACGTTTTGAAAACATGGAGGTGGATCGGACCAGCATGGATAGCATCAACACGGCAAAGCTGAGGGAGATGTGGAAGGAAAAGGGGGCTTAGGCTGAACAAAGAGTCTAAAAAGGAGCACTGCTAGATTGCCATCAGAGCTTGGTAAGAAATCTAGCTGTTGGAATCCACACCACAGGAGAATGATAATGAGGTGGAAGAGGGAAAGGGGATAACACTGAGGAAGCTCATGTGCCAGAGGAGTGTCAAACCCCAGGAGCAGCCTCACCTTCATTGTACTGAACAGGGAGCAGTGCATCAGGCCACAGTTCCCCCCCCCCCTCAGAGCTGGAGGGCAAGAAGATGGAGTGGGCTTCGAAAGAGCAGCTAGATTATTTATGTAATAAGGGATGACATTGATAAGTGCTTGCTGCTTATGAGGTGGCTTTGAAGATGCATAGAGTCCCATAGGTGGACCGATGGGTGAAAGCGGGCTAGCCTGTGGAAGCACACACCCATTGCTAGGAGGGCTACATTATTGGCTCTAGATGCAGCTGAAAAGGTTACATATAGCCCCTTGAAAGAGGCTTTAATACCAGTTTTGGTCTAATCCCAGAGAAGAATTGCCTGAAGTTTCAAGAAGAAGCCCTACACAGATAAGACAACACTGGGGAATGTAGTTCTGGGGGAGGAAGTTTTCTCAGTTTGCATTGCATAAGAAGCAACGATCACACTAGTGTCCCTGAGTGACAAAGATGAGGGACTCATGTTCCACATCCCTGATAACACTAACAAACACAGGTAGAGACCTACTGTCGATGGGGGAAGGGTGAGGCTTTGAGACACAGGAGCCACAGGACCCACTATGACTACTGTGAGGTATCTTCTGGTGTCTGAAGAGCAGGTTATCCCAAAGGCAGTCCACCAAGGAGTGACTGTTGAAACCAAGTCAGCCATATTCCATTGGTGCTGTTTCCTCTGGATTGGGCTTTTCTGCAAGAAACTGTGAGTTCAGCTATGACTGTCTGCTAGGGAATGACTTGGAGTATACTGTCTGGAAGGAGGTAGAGCTCAGGTCACATGCTAAGATGCTGGGATTGCCTGGGTAGGTGCTAATGACCACACAGCCCATGGCAATCCATCAGGTGAGTGCCTGGAGCCTCGAACAGTGACCCAGGCTCCAGCAAAGAAGAGGGGTAACATGGGCATGGGAAGCCATCTCCTATGATCTCCATGATCCAGGAGAAGTCTCTCTCCAAGTGGAAGGAACCAGTACCTACATGGGAAGATATATCTGCCCTTGGAGTCTTCCCTGAGCTGACTGAGAGGCAAACTGCAGGACGACCATCACAGGAAGAGTTCTGCAAAGTGCAATGTAAGTGTTCCACTTTCATGGGTCTTCAGCAACAGGCTCAGGCACAGAAAGACGGAGACCTCTCTGGTGATCACCACATTTACTGAGAGACTGGTCACCTATACAATACGCCTGAGGTACCTGAGCTTGGATCAACCAAAGTGGTTGTGGTTTACTTTTACTGGCCCCAGATGAGGATCAGTACAGACGCATACTGTAGATCCTGTGACAAGTCAAGAGGGCTGTGCAGGGCTCTCCTCCATAATTGTCCTGTAGTAGAAAGATCCTTTGAGAGGGTAGGAATGGGAATTGTTTGTCCCCTTGATCCCAAGGCAGCCCTAGGGATCAGGTTTATCCTATTGTTGGTGAAACATGCCACCAAGTACACTGAGGCCATGCCCCTGGGAGCAGTTACTGTGACGTGGTAGCCCGGGCACTGATGGGGGTATTTACCTGAGTAGGGTTCCCCAAGGAGTTGGTATCTGATAGATGGACCAATTGCATGTCAGCGTAAATTTAATCTGTGTAGGATGAGTTTGGAGTTACCTCCAAGCTCGCCAGACCGTACCATCCCTAGAGCAATGGCCTTTTTTAAGGGTATACAAATACCATGAAAGACATGTTTATGGGTCTCCTTGAGCCCTTTAGGCTTAAGTGGGACATATTACTTCCATTTCTGTTATTTGCTTACAAGGTAGAACCACAGAAAAAAGTGGTCTTCAGCCCAATTGAACGCCTGCTTGGTCACCCTGTGGTGAGACCTCTCAGTCTTGTTAAGGAGTGGTGGGAGAAAGCCCACAAGAGGCCCCAGAAAACTAGCAGACTATGTGATGACCCTCAGGGCAAGGATGGAGAAATATATGAAAGAGGCAAACTTAGGGGTCCATTACGATGACTGGCGTATGCACCTCCGCGATGCTGGCGGTGGGAGAAAACGCTGTTTTCCGCCCGTGAGCAGCGGTGCCCCCGTCCGCCATATTACAATGGCCAAACACAGCCCATTGTCCGACCGCCGCGGTGCAACTCGGACCGCTATCAAAACGCGCCCGCGGCGAAGACAACCAATCCAGAGCCACCGCCATACGCAATGATGTCCCTCCCGCCATACAAATTAGGATGCGCAAAACAGCCAGGCCCTCCGCAGTGGAGAAACCGGCCATTCCGAGCATACGGAAGCACCACAGTGGAGCGCGAAATCGAGAACCGGAGCCGAACGCCATGGACCCGGCACTACACGTCTTCCCAGCGCTGTACATGATCCACCTACAGCAAGCCATGGACCGTCGCGGACGCCGACGCAGGTACGCCATCACACAACTCTGCTAACAAACACAACCCACAAATCCATGTCCGATGTAAGGTGCCTGCCCCCACCAGACACCCTTGTGGGGACAGGAACACAACCACAGGTGTAGCCACACATGTCCACCTGCCACTAGTCCACCCCTCCACACCCAGGCCACCATGTCCACGATCCTGAAATAATGCCCAGTTCACGCGACCGCAGCGGTGAATCCGCGAGTAAAAATGCACACAATGTAGTAGCCTGGGCCAGCGCAAGGCAGGGGCAGTGCCCAAAGTACACAGGGCAACACCTCCCCACTCCACACACTAGGCCCACCCACACCATGAAGGGACATGCCATGTGATCTCCCTGTGCCCCCACATGGCCAAAAAGCAGCCAGGTGAACACACACACTGCACCACACAACAAACAACTAGGGAGACAGCCTCATCAGGTGTGGCTGCAGAGCAACACACAGCGTACAAGCACTGGGCCAGGGGAACACACACACCACAACAACACCACACTCGTGGCAAGTAAACTGAGTCCAAGCACCAATTAAACACAATTAAAAACAGAGATGAGTGACACACCATGAACACACACAACAACAATGTAAACATCACACACACAACAACACACCCAGGAAGTCAATCAGTCCACAGCAAACACACATACTACCAAGCCAACACACACAGATGCAGAAGTCTGGGACACCAAAGTTGAAACAACATGATCAGAGGAAACAAGACATTGGCAATGTTGAAGTGGAAAATAGAGCATGTGTCACAGTAAACAATACCCACACAGTAACCCTTTCATTTAGCAAGGACACTGACAAGGCAGACAACAGGAGTACATTTCTTATTTTTATTTACATTTCACACTGTCATGCAGCAAAAGTCAGACAAGAGCAAGGCCAGTGGCCAGTTCAAAGTTCAGGTGAGGTACATGTGAAGCTGCACAGGCCAGGGGCAAACAGCAGTGAACATCAAGGCCAGTGGCCAGTCCAAGCTGCAGGTGAGTTACATGAGATCCTGCACAGGCAAGGGGCAAACAGCACTGAACAGCAAGGCCAGTGGCCAGTCCAAAGTGCAGGTGAGGTACATGAGATCCTGCACAGGCAAGGGGCAAACAGCAGTGAACAGCAAGGCCTGTGGCCAGGACACAGTGCAGGTGAGATACATGAGAGCCTGCACGGGCAAGGGGCAAACAGCAGTAAACAGCAAGGCCATTGGCCAGTCCAAAGTGCAGGTGAGGTACATGAGATCCTGCACAGGCAAGGGGCAAACAGCAGTGAACAGCAAGGCCAGTGGCCAGTCCAAAGTGCAGGTGAGGTACATGAGATCCTAAACAGGCAAAGGGGCAAACAGCAGTGAACAACAAGGCCAGTGGCCAGGACACAGTGCAGGTGAGGTACATGAGAAGCTGCACAGGCCAGAGGCAAACAGCAGTGAACAGCAAGGCCAGTGGCCAGGACACAGTGCAGGTGAGGTACATGAGAGCCTGCACGGGCAAGGGGCAAAGAGCAGTGAACAGCAAGGACAGAGGCCAGGACACAGTGCAGGTGAGGTACATGAGAGCCTGTACGGGCAAGGGGCAAACAGCAGTGAACAGCAAGGCCAGTGGCCAGTCCAAAGTGCAGGTGAGGTACATGAGAGCCTGCATGGGCAAGGGGCAAACAGCAGTGAACACCAAGGCCAGTGGCCAGTCCAAAGTGCAGGTGAGGTACATGAGATCCTGCACAGGCAAGGGGCAAACAGCAGTTAACAGCAAGGCCAGTGGCCAGTTCAAAGTGCAGGTGAGGTACATGAGATCCTGCACAGGCAAGGGGCAAACAGCAGTGAACAACAAGGCCAGTGTCCAGGACATAGTGCAGGTGAGGTACATGACATACAGCACTGTAAATGTGTGGTACAGTATGTGAGAAGTTGGCCTGGCATATGCTGTCCACTAATTATAGTGGGCACCTTGCACCAGTCCAAACAACCCCTTATTGGAGATAGGTTAAAGACAACCTTATTGAAAGCTATCCTAGTGGTAGCTATGGAGAGCAGCCTTCAGGCTAAGTCTTGAAGGAATGTAAAGCAGCTTGTTTTACCAGTCTATAATCTCTTGAGTGATCAAATGAAAGAGCCCCACACCAGGTATATATTCAAAATATATGTATTTATTGCTAAACACACCCCTCTAGTCTCTTTATGAGGCTAGAGTTCGAAGTACATAAGTTAGAAGTTATTTAAACACAGTAATAGCACAAATACACGTTTGGGCCCTAGGGGCGTACCAAACCATATACCAATAAAGTGGTATAAGAACCACGACTGAACTAGACACTAGGCCTAGAGCCTCTAGAAGTGCTTGGACCACAAGGAACCACCCAAGGTAGTGACACAGGGGACCCACGGGGGACGCGTGCAGTGTAAATACACAACCGCGATACGCCGTTGACTTCTAAGGAGAAAGTCGCGATCAGGAAATTAAAGAAAAGGGACACTTAAAGGAGGACTTGGAGCAAACCCTTTGAGTACTAGTACTTTGAAGAGTCTCTACCCACGGGAGCACCGGAGTACTCGTGTTACCTCACCCAGGGAAGCCGGGTGTATAGGTGCCTTTCGGGGTCGGGTTTCGTCGTCGATTTGAATGGCGATCTGCTGAAAAGTGCTGCTGGCGACCAAGTGGAAAGTGTCCGGGTGGATACAAGAGTGGATCGGAGATCTGAAGAACCTGAAAGCAGAGGGGACAGAGTCTGGGTCACTAGCCAGTGACCAGGAAGGCGATGGACAGATGCCCACCGATGTCGAGTGCTTCAGGTGCATTGACGGTCGTCTTGACTCTTCAGCCACGAGGTCCAGGAGGCATTGTCGGTGACCAGGAGCAGGATTCGGGCTGGTACACAATGTCTGTCGAGTGCTGAGGTGTCGGCGACCAGATTGGACCCAACAAGCCTTGGCAACGGCAAGTCTTGATGAAGATGAAGATCGTCGATGGTGCAGACCAGCAAGGTCTGGGGAACTCACCCAGCGAGGGTAAGTGAGGGCAGGCCTGGAACAACCAGGATGCCCAAAAAAAAAAAGATTGGCCTTCATTAAGGGCTACTAGCCAACGGGCTAGCGACCGCAAAGGAGCCTCGAGACATCGCACGTGGATCTAGCTCACAGGACACTCGTAGAGTGGAGGCCAGTGATCTTTGGTGCAGTTAGTGCTGGAGGCTAGGGCTACTCGGAGCCCAAAGCACGACTTCGTGGAAGACCTAGAAGAGGATGCACTTGCAAATGTGCTCGGTGTCTAGGGGTCACGGTCTCACGTCACCCACGATAGCTATGGGCCTCAGCTTTGCTGGGAACTCAGGGTAGCCTTGCGGAAGTCTGAGAATCTACCTCTGGTGATGCGAAGACTTCGGCGTCCGACGGGAGCTTCAGAAATGCAGACCGGTCAGATGCGTCTTTGGTGCCTGCCAAGCAGGGGAGTCACTCCTTGACCCCAAGGGAGATTCTTCTGTCCTCTAATCTTGAGTAGAGCGTCGAAGGTCCAGGATTCTGTTTCAGAGTTTCGTCCAGGGATAATCTAAAGTCCTAAGGACTGGGTTCCTATACTTATACCAAGTTTAGGGGTTGGACTACTCTGTGGCCCCACCTATGGGTGGGTCAGGGCAGAGGGGTGGCTACACCCCTTTCCCTTTGTCCAGTTCACGCCAAAGCAGGGGCTGCAAGCCCCTGATCCGGTTTGAACTGGGGTATGCACTAGGGACACCAAGTGTGCCCCCAGTGCAGGACTTCAAAGCACCCGAAAGTGCTCCCGCCCAGCCCCAATACACATTATCCTGTCTGGGGAGGTGGTCACACCTCCCTGGGACAGGAAACCTATTGTCCAGGCCTCCCCTGCCGGAGTTTCGTCCAGCAGCAGGAGGCCAGACTTGTGTCTGTGGCAGTAGCATCCATTTTGTGATGCCAGGCTTTAGAAAGAAGTTACCGGCCAGGCCAGGGTTAACATGTCTCTCCCTCTAGAAGGGTGGAATGCTACCCCCACCACCAGAATTGGTGGGGGGGTAGTATTCCAATATGTTTGACACCAAACACGACATGTTTAGGTGCAGCCATTCCAAAGTTAGCATTTACCGCGAGGTTATAATGCGCTTAAGAGTATATGGTCAGGCTGCACTACAAACAGCATCAGAGAAGGGTCTCCGAATGCTGCAGAGGGGCCCTGCTCATGCAGGGGCACCCTCTCACATAGGTACCATGCACTCTGCCTTCAGGATTGATAAGGCCTGCCTTAGGAGTGACTTATAGGTTTATATGTGTGTATGTATTTAGTGATATAGGTAGCCTATATCACAGTAAGGGGTGCATGCACCACCTTACCCAGGCTGCAGTAGCAGACCTGTGGTGTCAGTTTGGATGGCTTTCCAGGGGTGGCATAATACATGCTGCAGCCCCTGGTAGGCCTCTGAGGTACCTATGCCCTTGGTACATAGTATACCATATACTAGGGACTTATAAGGGCACTCCAGATTCCAATCAGTGATGTGCCTAAGGCACATGGAAACCATTTTAGAGACGAAGCAGCTAGGCTGGGGTTCTGATTAGCAGGGCCCCAGCCAGACTAATGTCGAAAAACAGTGAAGCATCAGCAAAAAGTTTGGGTACCCATGTGAAGCAGATCCTACTCTCCTACACAACCCCCCAAACGTAGGGACATTAAACTAACCTTGCCCAGTTAAGTCTTCATGTTCTAAGTGGAAGTACCTAGAGAGTCCATCTGCATTGGCATGGTTACTCCCAGGTCTATGTTCCACTGTAAAGTCCATCCCCTGTAGGGAAAGGGACCACCTAAGCAGTTTGGGGTTTTCACCCTTCATTTGTTTTAGCCATAAGAGGGGCTTATGGTCTGTCTGAACCAGGAAGTGTGTACCAAACAAGTATGGCCTCAACTTCTTCAGAGCCCAGACCACAGCAAAGGCCTCCCTCTCTATGGCTGACCAACGTTTCTCTCTAGGGGTCAGCCTTCTGCTAATGAAAGCTACTGGCTGATCCTGACCTTCTTCATTCAATTGTGACAGTACAGCCCCTACCCCCAATTCAGATGCATCCGTTTGAACAATGAACTTCTTGGAGTAATCAGGACTCTGTAGAATGGGAGCAGTGCACATGGCCTGCTTCAGGTCATCAAATGCCTTTTGACAGCTAACTGTCCACTGAACCTTTTTGGGCATTTTCTTAGAAGTTAAGTCATTCAGGGGTGTCACTATTGATCCATACCCCTTGACAAATCTCCTATAGTACCCAGTCAGGCCTAAGAAGGCTCTCACCTGAGTCTGGGTAGTTGGAGCAGTCCAGTCCATGATGGTCTCGATCTTGCTCTGCAAAGGTTGAACCTGGCCTCCACCCACAAGGTGGCCCAGGTACACAACCTGACTCTGCCCTATCTGGCACTTAGTGGCCTTGATAGTCAGGCCTGCCTTTTGCAGGGCCTGTAAAACATTCCTGAGGTGGACCAGGTGATCCTCCCAGGTGGAGCTAAAGACAGCAATATCATCTAGATATGCTGCACTATAGGCTTCCAGACCTGTGAGAACTGTATTCACCAACCTCTGGAAAGTGGCAGGTGCATTCTTCAGACCAAAGGGCATCACCACAAATAGATAATGCCCACTAGGGGTTGAGAATGCTGTTTTGGGCTTTGCAGTATCAGCTAGTCTGATCTGCCAGTAGCCAGCTGTCAAGTCAAATGTGCTGAGATATTTGGCTGAGGCCAAAGTATCTATGAGCTCATCTGCCCTTGGTATTGGATGGGCATCAGTCCTAGTGACTGCATTGAGACCCCTGTAGTCCACACAAAACCTCATCTCTCTTTTTCCACCACTGGTGTGAGGTTTTAGTACAAGGACCACTGGACTAGCCCAAGGGCTATCTGAGGGTTCAATAACTCCCAACTCCAACATTTTCTGGACTTCAGTCCTGATACAGTCCCTGACATGGTCAGGTTGCCTATAAATCTTATTTTTAATAGGCAGTCTGTCCCCAGTGTCCACTTCATGAGTGCACCAGGTGGTCTGACTGGGTGTCAGTGAAAACATGTGTCTAAACTGATTGAGCACCTGTCTACAATCAGTTTGTTGCTGGGTAGTGAGGCTGCCTGCCAAGGCTACACCATCTACTGACCCATCGTCAGGGTTCTGTGAGAGCAGGTCAGGGAGTGGGTCACTCTCTTCCTCCTGCCCTTCATCAGTAGCGATGAGCAAGCCCATGTCTGCCCTGTCCACATACGGTTTTAACCTGTTGACATGGAGAACCCTGTGGGGACTCCTGGGTGTTCCTAGGTCTACTAAGTAGGTAACCGCACCCTTCTGCTCAACAATAGTGTGGGGTCCACTCCATTTGTCTTGGAGAGCTGCTGGGGCCACTGGATCCAACACCCACACCTTCTGTCCTGGCTGGTAAACAGTCAGAACAGCCTTTTGGTCATGCCAGGCCTTTTGAAGTTCCTGGCTAGCCTCAAGGTTTTTGGTTGCCTTTTTCATATACTCAGCCATCCGGGAGTGGAGACCAAGTACATAGTCCACTATGTCTTGCTTTGGGGGCTTGAGAGGTAACTCCCATCCTTCCTTCACCAAGCACAGTGGACTCCCTGACAGGGTGGCCAAACAGAAGTTCAAAAGGGCTGTAACCAACCCCCTTCTGAGGCACCTCCCTATATGCAAATAAAAGGCAGGGCAAGAGTATGTCCCATCTTCGCCTAAGCTTTTCTGGGAGCCCTTTAATCATGCCCTTCAAGGTTTTGTTGAATCTCTCAACTAAACCATTGCATTGTGGGTGATAGGGTGTGGTGAACTTATAAGTCACTCCACACTCCTTCCACATTGCTTTTAAGTACCCAGACATGAAGTTAGCACCCCTGTCTGATACTACCTCCTTAGGAAAGCCCACTCTTGAGAAAATTCCCAGGAGGGCCCTTGCCACCACAGGTGCTGTAGTGGTCCTGAGGGGAATAGCTTCTGGGTACCTGGTGGCATGATCCACTACCACCAGGATAAACCTGTGCCCAGATGCTGTTTGGGGATCCATGGGACCAACAATGTCAATCCCTACCCTTTCAAAGGGCACCCCCACCACAGGTCACTACCTGGCCTTTGTAGTGCCACCTGCCTTGCCACTGGCCTGGCAGGTTACACAGGAGCGACAAAACTCCTTGGTGTCTTCAGACATGTGGGGCCAGTGAAAGTGAGGGACAATTCTGTCCCAAGTCTTGTTCTGGCCCAGGTGACCTGCCAAGGGAATATCATGGGCTAGGGTCAATAGAAAGCCCCTGAACGTCAGAGGTATAACCAACCTCCTGGTAGCACCAGGCTTGGGGTCTCTACTCTCTGAGTACAGGAGTCCATCATCCCAATACACTGTATGGGGACCACTAGCTTTCCCAGCAGCCTCAGCAGCAGCTTGCTGTCTGAGGGGTTCAAGGGAGGGGCAGCTCTGCTGCTCCTGGCTCAGATCTGCCCTAAAGGTCCCCCTGTCCCCAAGAACTCAACCTGGTCAGGTTCAAGTTCCTCTGGGACAGTTCCTTCTTCAGGACTGAGATCATCCCCTCAAGGGACTGATCTTCTTCCTGAGCCAAGGGGAAGGCACTGCCTTAACCCTACTACTCCTCCTCTTGGAAGGCACTTGGTCCATTATTCCAGAATCCAAGGCCTGTTCAGTGCTAGACATTTTGGTTTGTGACCTGGTCACAGCAAACACATCTGCAGGGATCCCCAGCATTTCTGCATGGGTCTTGAGCTCCACTTCTGCCCAAGCAGAAGTCTCTAAGTCATTGCCAAGCAAGCATTCGACTGGTAGGTTTGCACTTACCACAACCTTCTTAAGGCCAGTTACCCCTCCCCAGGAGAAGTTAACAACTGCCAGAGTATGGTCTGTTCTGACATTGCTAGCATTGGTCACTTGGTACATCTCACCAAGTATAACTTGCCCAGGATGCACAAGGTCTTGTGTCACCATTGTGACACTTGCCCCTGTGTCCCTAAATGCCAAAGCCTCTCGTCCATTGATTAAAGGCTGTTGTCTGTACTTGCCCAGATTACTGGGACTCACAGCGGAGGTCACATCCATGCCTCCATCACAGACTAACACAGCCTGAGTTAGTTCTCTGACTAGGTCAGAGCCCAACTCAGTACCCAGGGTGAACCCTACTAAACCCTTGGCTGGAGCACTCCCAACAACTGTACTAGGGGGAACAGGTGCCTTAGGGGCATTGGTGGGTGCTGGACTTGAGTCTTTGGACTTGGTGCAATCACTAGTCCAGTGGGTCTTTTGCTTACAGACCTTGCACCATGGTTTTCTTTGGCCTTTCCTTTTGTAGACTGGGAATCCCCACCTGAAGAAGATTTTTGGGGCCTGATGAAGACTTTTGATCTTTACCCTTCTCCCCACCCTTTTCAGAGTTCTTAGAATCTTGCTTCTTAGTGTCCCCACCTTGGTTCTGTACCTTCTGCTTCACCCTGGTTCTGACCCATTTGTCTGCCTTCTTTCCCAATTCTTGGGGAGAGGTCAGATCAGAGTCTACCAGGTATTGATGCAACAGCTGATTTTGACAGTTATTAAGAATCTGCTCCCTCATTATCAGATTGTACAATCCTGAGAAGTCACACACCTTACTGCCCATCAACCAGCCTTCCAGAGCCTTGGCAGAACAATCCACATAGTCCACCCAGTCTTGAGTCTGTGCTTTTGGGTATCTCTGAACTTCAACCTGTACTGTTCAGTGGTTAGGCCAAACCCATCAATAAGAGCACTCTTCAAGACCTTGTAATTATCAGCATCCTCCTCTCTAACAGTGAGGAGCTTATCTCTACCTTTGTCTGCAAAGGAGAGCCACAAGATTGCTGCCCACTGCTCCTGAGGGACCTTCTGTACTTTACAGGCCCTCTCTAGAGCAGTTATCCACTTGTGGATGTCATCCCCATTCTGATAGGGAGGGACACTCTTGCTCAGGTTCCTATGGTCATAGGACCTTGCCCTATCTCTAGGGACATGGCTGCCACCATGGGACTCTAGTCCCAACTTTCTTTTCTCTCTAAAGAGATCTAGGGACTCCCTGTCTAAGGCTACTTGCTTCCTTCTGAGTTCAAGCTGAGCTTCCTCATATTGAATCAGCCTTGTTCTTCTCTCATGAGAGGATTCCCTCCTATGAGATGAGACAGAGCTCCCTATTGAGGTGCCAGAGTGGTTAGACTCCTGAGAAGGAGATCTAGACTTCCTGGGCACACTCATAATCATTCCTGGGGGACAAAGAGGGCATCATCCTGATCATCCTCTTCATCTTCCACAGGAGGGATTGGGTTATCCAGGTCAGGGTCATTGTCACCCTCCTGGCCAGTTTCAGAGGGGGCTGGGGGCATTGGTACCCCTGGCCCCTTCCTCATCTTCTGCCCCACCCTCAGCTCCTACCCCTTCAGTCCCCAAGGGCTTACTAAGGTCATAAGCCACCAACAACTCTTTAAGGTGTTGGGTGGTGGGACTTTGGCCTGTCCTTAATTTCCTCAAGTTACATAATGCTCTCAATTCCAAGAATGGGAGGGTATCATACTTGGAGGGAAGAAGCCCAGTGGCTTCTGGTAAGGATTCTCTAGATCCTACCTTTAAAGACATTACTAGTGTGGTGTGGTGTATGCACTACCTACTCTAGTGTGGCCTACTAAACTCTCTTGAGTTGTAGAAAGGGTTGTGCTATCCCTTAACACACAACTCTAAGTTCAGTAGAACTTACTGTATTCTAAGCTTAAATTATATGTACCTTAGGTACCTTTAGTGGTTTTCAGTTGATCAATTCAATTGAGATTATCTGGTAAAACAATAGCAAGCTGGAATCCCACACGCTGCACACCAATGTGAGAAGTTGGCCTGGCATATGCTGTCCACTAATTATAGTGGGCACCTTGCACCAGTCCAAACAACCCCTTATTGGAGATAGGTTAAAGACAACCTTATTGAAAGCTATCCTAGTGGTAGCTATGGAGAGCAGCCTTCAGGCTAAGTCTTGAAGGAATGTAAAGCAGCTTGTTTTACCAGTCTATAATCTCTTGAGTGATCAAATGAAAGAGCCCCACACCAGGTATATATTCAAAATATATGTATTTATTGCTAAACACACCCCTCTAGTCTCTTTATGAGGCTAGTGTTCGAAGTACATAAGTTAGAAGTTATTTAAACACAGTAATAGCACAAATACACGTTTGGGCCCTAGGGGCATACCAAACCATATACCAATAAAGTGGTATAAGAACCACGACTGAACTAGACACTAGGCCTAGAGCCTCTAGAAGTGCTTGGACCACAAGGAACCACCCATGGTAGTGACACAGGGGACCCACGGGGGACGTGTGCAGTGTAAATACACAACCGCGATACGCCGTTGACTTCTATGGAGAAAGTCGCGATCAGGAAATTAAAGAAAAGGGACACTTAAAGGAGGACTTGGACGCAAACCCTTTGAGAACTAGTACTTTGAAGAGTCTCTACCCACGGGAGCACCGGAGTACTCGTGTTACCTCACCCAGGGAAGCCGGGTGCATAGGTGCCTTTCGGGGTCGGGTTTCGTCGTCGATTTGAATGGCGATCTGCTGCAAAGTGCTGCTGGCGACCAAGTGGAAAGTGTCCGGGTGAATCCAAGAGTGGATCGGAGATCTGAAGAACCTGAAAGCAGAGGGGACAGAGTCTGGGTCACTAGCCAGTAACCAGGAAGGCGATGGACAGATGCCCACCGATGTTGAGTGCTTCAGGTGCGTTGATGGTTGTCTTGACTCTTCAGCCACGAGGTCCAGGAGGCGTTGTCGGTGACGAGGAGCAGGATTCAGGCTGGTACACAATGTTTGTCGAGTGCTGAGGTGTCGGCGACTGAATTGGACCCAACAAGCCTTGGCAACGGCAAGTCTTGATGAAGATGAAGATCATTGATGGTGCAGACCAGCAAGGTCTGGGGAACTCACCCAGCAAGGGTAAGTGAGGGCAGGCCTGGAGCAACCAGGATGCCCAAGAAGAAAAAGATTGGCCTTCGTTAAGGGCTACTAGCCAATGGGCTAGCGACCGCGAAGGAGCCTCAAGACATCGCACGTGGATCTGGCTCACAGGACACTCGTGGAGTGGAGGCCAGTGATCTTCGGTGCAGTTGGTGCTGGAGGCTAGGGCTACTCGAAGCCCAAAGCACGACTTCATGGGAGACCCAGAAGAGGATGCACTTGCAAATGTGCTTGGTGTCCAGGGGTCACGGTCTCACGTCACCCACGATAGCTACGGGCCTCAGCTTTGCTGGGGACTCAGGGTAGTCTCGGGGAAGTCTGAGAATCCACCTCTGGTGATGCAAAGACTTCGGCGTCTGACGGGAGCTTCAGAAATGCAGACCGGAAAGATGCATCTTTGGTGCCTGCCAAGCAGGGGAGTCACTCCTTGATCCCAAGGGAGATTCTTCTGTCCTCTAATCTTGAGTAGAGCGTCGAAGGTCCAGGATTATGTTTCAGAGTTTCGTCCAGGGATAATCTAAAGTCCTAAGGACTGGGTTCCTATACTTATACCAAGTTTAGGGGTTGGACTACTCTGTGGCCCCACCTATGGGTGGGTCAGGGCAGAGGGTGGCTACACCCTTTCCCTTTGTCCAGTTCGCGCCAAAGCAGGGGCTGCAAGCCCCTGATCCGGTTTGAACTGGGGTATGCACTAGGGACACCAAGTGTGCCCCCAGTGCAGGACTTCAAAGCACCTGAAAGTGCTCCCGCCCAGCCCCAATACACATTATCCTGTCTGGGAGGTGGTCACACCTCCCTGGGACAGGAAACCTATTGTCCAGGCCTCCCCTGCCGGAGTTTCGTCCAGCAGCAGGAGGCCAGACTTGTGTCTGTGGCAGTAGCATCCATTTTGTGATGCCAGGCTTTAGAAAGAAGTTACCGGCCAGGCCAGGGTTAACATGTCTCTCCCTCTAGAAGGGTGGAATGCTACCCCCGCCGCCAGAATTGGCGGGGGGTAGTATTCCAAGATGTTTGACACCAGACACGACATGTTTAGGTGCAGCCATTCCAAAGTTAGCATTTAACGCGAGGTTATAATGCGCTTAAGAGTATATGGTCAGGCTGCACTACAAACAGCATCAGAGAAGGGTCTCCGAACGCTGCAGAGGGCCCTGCTCATGCAGGGGCACCCTCTCACATAGGAACCATGCACTCTGCCTTCAGGATTGATAAGGCCTGCCTTAGGAGTGACTTATAGGTTTATATGTGTGTATGTATTTAGTGATATAGGTAGCCTATATCACAGTAAGGGGTGCATGCACCACCTTACCCAGGCTGCAGTAGCAGACCTGTGGTGTCAGTTTGGATGGCTTTCCAGGTGTGGCACAATACATGCTGCAGCCCCTGGTAGGCCTCTGAGGTACCTATGCCCTTGGTACATAGTATACCATATACTAGGGACTTATAAGGGCACTCCAGATTCCAATCAGTGATGTGCCTAAGGCACATGGAAACCATTTTAGAGAGGAAGCAGCTAGGCTGGGGTTCTGATTAGCAGGGCCCCAGCCAGACTAATGTCGAAAAACAGTGAAGCATCAGCAAAAAGTGGGGGTACCCATGTGAAGCAGATCCTACTCTCCTAC